>JZKD02S1993931.1:31827-60838 GCA_000966675.3 Picea glauca | reverse complement strand
AAAAAAGAAATCCTCTTTTCTCTCTGAAGTTTCTTTTATCATCTTTTGTTAGTTTCTCTTTGATTAGAAGAAAATAAAAAACCTGGTTTTTTAGGTCTCTTTCTTTCTTTGCATTGTTTTTTGAAAAAGAAAAAGAAATTAGCATAGGGTTGTGTTTTCTTCTCATCTTGAAAGAATTTCAAAAGAAAAAATAAGAAAGAAAATCATTTGATTTTCTCTTTTGTTTCACTTGAAATTTGCATTGTGCATTTTGTATTGAAAGGAGAAAAGATTGCATTTTTATGTTTCAAGGCTTGTTCATGCATTATCTTTCTTGAAACTCTTTTTCATTTGAAGGATTAGTGTAAAGTTTTATTTGCTAGTGTTCTTATTAGTTTCTTTTTCACAAGAGTCTCAAACAACATAAGTTTCACTTCCATTTCTTGAGTAAGAAAAGCCCCTAAAATGAACACGCTATTCTAAAATATATTAGTAACACTTTTTATAGGGTTCACCAATAGCTTAGGCTAGGGCCTTGGATTAGGTGTGGAGAGGTAAATTCTCCAATGACAACCAAAACTTAACTTAGGTGTATGTGCTAGGGTGTGAGAAATCCATCTTGTAATTACTCAATCCAGGAAGCTCCTCTAACACAGGAGTCAAACACGAGGCCGAGTGGAGAACGGTGACATAGATATCCACTCCTAATCCAGAAAAATCATTTGGGAGAGTGTGTATTGGGGATGAATCCTGTAGCATTACTGGCTCGACTTGTCTCAGACCTGTAAGACATTTGGATCCGTCCAAGGTACTCTAAGAAGGATTCTAGCCCTGTTGAATTTCGGGCCTCAGGAGGATCTTCGGGCTTAGTTACCCTGCCCATACACTCACCTGTTTGTCAATTGTACCCCCCTGGTTGTTGATTACAAGTTGGTGGCCTAGTTACCATTATATAGGTTGACACATAGGTCACTGCGCAGGGTGTATCACAGTACCTAAGGAAGACTCTGTACTCTCTGGGAAACATCCAAAGGGACCTTTGGTCAGAGGTCTGGGTAACTGCTTCTCCTGGCTAGTTTTTTTCCTTTATGAATGATTTGGATGATCAATACTTCATCTCCCTGGGTCAGAAACATTCAGAAGGGTAGTTTGTTTGGTTTGAATCTTTTTAGGCTTTTCTTCTTAGTGGTGTGCTTTTTGCTCCCTAGTTTTCCATAGTGAGTTGGTCAGTCAATGTTTTTGGTCTCTGACCTAAGGTGGTAGACCGCCCACTCCACCGATCATGAGGAATTATCATTCTTCGTATTAGAAACATGGAGTCGCTTCCTTATAGGCGTATTTTTTAAAATACTTGTTCTACCGAGTCATTGTGTGAGAAGTTTACGGGGAGAAACTATGTATAATATCTTCATGGAAAAAATTTCTAATGATACCAACCAAGGAACCCCTTTTCAAGGGGATTCTTGTGCTTTTCCTTTCTTCAGAAACATTGGTTTCCCTTTGATGGCCACTTTGTGCATTCCTGGGTTGAATGTGGGACTACTAGTTTGGCTGGGTACCATTATGAATTCCTCAAATTCTCTTGAAACTTCTTAGTTAAGCACCTTATGCCATGGGCATCATGTTGACTTTCCTTCATCAACAAAGTCTTCTCCTCCTCCTTCTACCTTCTCTGGTGAAAGTATAGCTACTAGTAACCGGACGTCTAAATGAAATAGAAAAAGGAAGAATAAGAAGAAGAAAACACCACCTCTATGAGTCGTGTTGGAGATAGGTCGTCGAACTCCACAAGTCATGTTGAAAACCAAAACCCATCCTCTAGAATTCATGTTGGGCCAAAACAACCAACCTTTGCTAGTCATGTTGGAGATATGTCAACAACCTTTGTGAGTCATGCTGAGGACCATCACCCAACCTTTGCAAGTCATGCCAGGGGAAAAATTCTAGTCATTGTTAGTCATACTGGTGATAGGTTTGTAGCCTCTGCGAGTCATGTTATCAACCAATAAATAACATCTGTAAGTCATGTTGGAGATGTGAAACCAACCAATACAATTCATGTTTGGGGCACGAGTCTTGTCAATGTGAGTCATACGAGTGATATGTCAACAAAATCTGCTAGTCATGTTAGGGACAATCAACCAGCCACTACCAGTCATGATGGGGGCATTGATTCTATTCAGAAACCTAGACAGATAGGAAGTAAGCCTAATTTCCCTTGAATTCTTTTCAAGGGAGATCACCTTAATCATTTATTCCATGGCCTTCAAGAGGCACGCATATTGTGGTTGTTGTCTGCAAGATCTTCTGATTCTGAGTCTTCTGAGGTTTCCTTGCAGCCTATTCAACCAATGATTGAGAAAGTGGTCATGGCGATGCAATATTTGGTCGACCCCACTCCTTTTTTGGGGGGTGATGCACCTTCATACCATGTTGTATTGTAGCCTATTCAACCAGTGATTGAGGAATTGGTTGTGCTGATGCAAATTTTGGTTGATCCCACTCTTCTCTTGGAAAGTGTCAAGTCTACTAAAGTTGTCACACCGATGCAATATTCAGTTGATCCCACTCTTCTTCTTAGAGAGTGTCGATTCTACAAAAGTGGTCACGTCGATGAAATATTCAGTTGATCCTACTCTTCTCTTGGGTAGTGATGTGTCTACCAACTATGTTTTTATCATTTCCATTTCAATACTTTTAAAACAAGGGGACATTCCACTCAATTCGATAACACCCCCTCCTGTTGATTAATTGGGTTGGTTGTCATTGATGTCAACCCTTGAAGAAATTATGGTAGTGAATTTCGGCAGCACAAAGGTTTAGGTAATGGACCCAAGTTTGTTTGATGGATAATGGTATGAGTTTTGATATATTTGCAGGTAAGACTATTCTAGATGGATAGTACATGTCATACCATTTATGGTGGCATGTGGAGCATCACATAACTCCTCATGGTTAGAGTGTTATGGCCATGTAGAGTTGGAGAACCCTCATGAGTCATCTAGAAGCCCCAAAAGGTCAAAGTAGTCAAAGTTTTTGAAAAAGAAATTATTTAAATAATAAAGTTAATGGAGAAATCCCTAAAATAAGGAAAGTGAGATGCTACATGAAAGTATAAATAAGAGGAAAGGCTCTCTCATTTAATCACACTTGAACCTATTGAATATCATTGAATATCTATTTTGTTAAAGGTTATTTGGGCAAGTATTATTGATAGAGAAACGTGTGGCAGGAAAAGTGCGGCAGGAAAAGTGTTGCAGAAAAAGTGCGGTAGGAAAACTGCGGTAGAAAAAGTGCAACAGAAAAATCACGGCAGAAAAAGTGTGGCAGAAAAATCATGGCAACAACATGGTTGGGGTCTATTTATGAGAGATATGGCACATCTTGTTTGAGGTATTTTTTGTGAGCTAGGATTTAGCTCTTGAGATGGTATTGGATGTTCAGTATTGCTGCATATATTAGATTTGTTGAGGGATACAGTTGGTTTTGGCATATGGGTATTGGTCCTTTGGTTTTGATGTGTTGTTGAAGTTGTTGGTTTAGCTTGAGGCTACATAAGAGTGAGTTTGTGGCACATGGTTTGATGTAAGGGATTATGGTATTTGGTTTATGGATAGAGTGATGAATTTTTAGATAACTTTTGATGGTTATATTGGTGTATGTCTTTGGTATATNAGAGAAGTGATTAGTGCTTTAAATGAGCTAAGAGAAGAAAACAAGTCACTCAAGAAAGAATTGATGAAACAAAAGGAAAGTGTTCATATTTTTGAAGAATCCCAATGGGTCATCGAAATCTTAACAACTCAGCTAGAATAATCCAGAAATATCGAAGAAAATCTTGAATATCAAAAGTAGTATTTGGAAGCCAACATAGAAGCATAGAAGGAAGAAGCAGAAATGAGAGAGAAGATATTGACAGATCATCTTAAGGAAAGAACTAACGATCTAAAACAACTTGAGGTAGAGTTTGGTCAAGAAGAGAATGGACTTGAAGAAGAAATAATCAAATTAAAAATTCAGCTTGAAGAAGCGAAAAGAACTGAAGAATTCATGAAATCTGAGACAATGAAGAAAGAAGAAGAGGTTGAGAAGCTTGAAGAAGAAGTTGTCACATTGAGAAGTAAAATTGTCAATCTCAACAAGAACATTTAAGAGACAAAAAAATCCACATCAGTTATAGAGAATGAAGAGACGCACTCTAGGTTGATAGAAAAGAAGAATGAAGACAATATAAAGAGTTATGCAGAAGTATTCAAAGGAAGAAATCATGGTCAACCAGAATCTAAGAAAACTATTGAAGATACATCTTCAAGAATACCATCCATGTTCAAGCCACAAAGAAGCTTAAATCATGATCATGATCAGTCAAGGAAAGAATTCAGAAGGACTACACCATAAAGACGATCATTCACTCCCAGGTATGAACAGTTATTTTATGGTCATTGTTCTTATTGTACTAAATTTGGACATAAGGTTTCATATTTCACGGATTATAAAAGAAATGTTCAAGCAATAAATGCCTATGTGGCCCCACATAACATTGAATGTTACAAATGTCATAACTATGGACACATAACTAGTGATTGTAGAAGCATGATCGATACTTCCATGAAAGAGAACATTGATATCAGATGTAAGATAGTGTGGATAAGAAAACATGAAGAACATGTGAACAAAGACCAGGTCCCAGAGATCGCAAGAATGGCAATAAAACGAGATGAAAAAAATTCTATAGAGAAAAAGAAAGATGTCAGATACATAAAGGTTTGGAAAATAAATGAAAGAAAAGAAGGACAAATAAATAAGGAACAGGTTCAAGAGATTGTAATTTTAGGCATTATAGTGAAATATGAATCCATAGATAGAAAGAAATAAGTCAGAGCTCAGAGAGATGATGAATCTACCAATGAAGATGATTATGTATGCACTTCAGAGAAGGACTTGTTCTGAGCCATCCAACTTAGAGACTCCTCGGTAATATGAATATTAGATAAGGGGAGTCTATGCAATAGCTGTGACAGACCAAAGAACCATCCTTCGAGTAGCTTGCAGAGTTTGAGAAGACAGATATAGAGAAGTTAGTTAGAAGAAGTACAATTTGATGGATTAATCAAGACTTCATGATAGTATAGTGATAAATGGGTCAACATTATGGACAGTTTCACAAGTAGAGTCTTCAACAGTATGGATGAGAGCATGTATTCATAGATTGGTTCAAAGAGTGGTTCAGACACAAAAGAAAATTATCATAATGGATGATAATTACACAGGAAATGGCTCAAACAATTCTAATGGATTCCCAATTGATAGATATTTTTTGGACACATGCAGTGCATACAACGATTCACATTCAAAACAAAGTAATGCTCAGAAACAACATTGAAAAAAATCCCTATGAGATATGAAAATGAAGACCAGCAAATGTGAAGCACTTTATAGTATTTGGAAGAAAATGATACATCAAAAAAGAAGATGGAAGAATGGGAAAGTTTGAATTTCATGTGGACAAAGGAGTAATTGTTGGTTACTCAAGTACAAGGAAAGAATACAAGTGTTACAATTTGAGGTTGAACAAAGTTGTGGAAAACATCAATGTAACAATTGATGAAATAGGTGGATGCGGATTAAAGGAAGAAAAAAATGAATCAATGGAACAACTTTACAAAGAAGAAGCAGAAGATGAAGAAGAAGTAGAAGGGGAAGATGAAGAGGATCAGATAAAAGTAGAAGAGAAAGTTCAACAAGTGCCTCCAAAGACACCTAGAAAACGAGTACAGAAGAATCATCCTTCAGATCAGACTATCAGAAACAAAGATGTAGGAGTTGAGACTAGAAAAAGAATCCGTTCACTAGAACAAACACACCTAGCAGTCTCATCTACGATTGAACCAAAAAGTTTTGAAGAGTCTAGCAAGGATGAATTTTGGAGTAAGGCCATGGATGAAGAATTTGATCAAATAGAGAAGAATGACACTTGGGAATTGGTTTCAAGACCAAAGAATAAGAATGTGATTGGCACAAAGTGGGTATTCAAAAATAATTTGAATGAAGATGGACATGTTACAAGGAACAAAGCTACATTGGAATGTAAAGGATACACACAGATTGAATGAATCGACTTTGAAGATACATTTGTTCTAGTTTCCAAAATGGAAGCAATCCGATTGCTCCTAGATTATGCATGCTCCAATAATATTAAAGTGTATCAAATGGAAGTGAAATTAGCTTTTCTGAACGGTGAACTTGAAGAATAAGTCTACATTAAACAACCAGAAGGATTTCAATTGTCAGAGAATGCATATTATGTGTGTAAATTGAAGAAGGCCTTGTATGGTCTAAAACATGCTCCTAGAGAATGGTACTCTAGAATGGATAAATATCTACAACAGGCAGGGTTCAGAAAAGGAAGTGCATACATCAACCTCTACATCATGAAATTTGCAAAGGATATGCAGAATGAATTTGAAATGTCATTACTTGGAGAACTATCCTTCTTTCTGGGTCTTCAGATGCGTCAAAGAAACCAAGAAATTTTTATTTCTCAAACTAAGTATATCAGAGAAATGCTAAAGAGATCTAGAATGGAATATTGCAAACCAATTACCACTGCTATGAAAACCAGTTGCAAGTTGAGAAAAGATGATGATTCAAAGTCTACAAACCAGAGGAAATACATGTCAATGATTAGTATCTTATTATATGTGACAACATCCAGACCAGATGTAATGCAAGCAGTTGGACAGGTGGAACGATTTCAAGCAACACCAAAGGAATCACATGTATTCGCAATGAAGAGGATTTTCAGATATATGAAAGGAACATAATATTTTGTATTATGGTATCCAAAAAGAAAGGATATATCACTTATTGACTACGTAGATGTAGATTGAGTAGGTTGCATCGATGACCGACGAAGCACCAATGGAGCAACGTTCTACTTGGGTGAGTGTTTAGTATCATGGTTAAGAAAGAAACAATCATCAATATCCTTATATACAGTCGAGGCAATGTATATTGTAACAACATGTTGTACACAGTTTCTATGGATGAAACAAACTCTGATAGATATACAGGTTGAGTATGATGAGCCCATTCCAATCTATTGTGATAATACAAGCACCATCAGTATCTCAAAGAACCCAGTGATGTACTCCAAGACGAAGCACGTTCCAATAAAGTATGACTTTCTACAGGAACATGTTGTAGAGAAGAATATCAGAGTTGAGTATGTGGGCACAAAAGAAAAAGTGGCAGACATCTTTACAAAACCGCTTCCATGGGAATCCTTTGAGTATCTTCTCTAGAGACTCGTAGTAATTTCTACTCCAAAATGAATGATTTTGAATGCTTATCTTATATGTCTTAGATTTACACAAGGAAGCACCATAAAGAGGACAGTTTAGGTTGGGAGATCAGTTTGATAAAGAGTTCAGTTAGTGGGAGTATCCCCAAGGACATTTCAGTTAGGGGGAGCAACCCCAGATGGAAACATACCTTTTCCATTGATGACAAACGGGGAGAGATTTATCAGATGAAGAACACAAAGGCATGGTTCCAGGGGAGAGATGGTCAAAGGAGGAGCATGAGTGATATGAATTCAGTATTGCATGACATGAGTTCAATATTGCATCAGAGTGTTTCCATCAATTCCAAAGGGGGAGATTGTTGATTAATTGGGTTCATTGTCATTGATGTCAACCCTTGAAGAAAGTCCGATAGCGAATTCCGGTAGCACAAATATTTGGGTAATTGACCCAAGTTTGTTTGATGGATAATGGTATGAGTTTTGATATATTTGTAGGTAAGCATATTCTAGATGGATAGTACATGTCATGACATTTTCAGTGGTATGTGGAACATCACATAACTCCTCACAGTTAGAGATTTATGGCCATGTGAAGTTGGAGAACCCTCATGAGTCATCTAGAATCCCCAAATGGTCAAAGTAGTTAAAGTGTTTGAAAAATAAATTATTTAAATAATAATGTTAATGGAGAAATCCCTAAAATAAGGAAAGTGGGATGTTAAATGAAAGTATAAATAAGAGGCAAGTCTCTCTCATTTAATCACACTTGAACCTATTGAATATCATTGAATATCTATTTTGTGAAAGGTTATTTGGGAAAGTATTATTGATAGAGAAAAGTGTGGTAGGAAAAGTGCAGCAGAAAAAATGCAGCAGGAAAAGTGCGACAGAAAATGTGCGGTAGGAAAACTGCGGCAAAAAAAGTTGCTACAGAAAAAGTGCGACAGAAAAATCGTGGTAGAAAAAGTGCGACAGAAAAATAGTGACAGAAAAAGTGCGGTAGGAAAAGTGTGGAAGAAAAAGTGTGGTAGGAAAACTGTGGCAGAAAAAGTGTGAAAGAAAAATCGTTGTAGAAAAAGTGTGACAAAAAAGGTGCGACAGAAAAATCGCGGCAGAAAAATTGCAAGAAAAAAGTGTGGTAGAAAAATCGCGGCAGCAACATGGTTGGGGTCTATTTATGAGAGATATGACACATCTTGTTTGAGGTATGTT
Source organism: Picea glauca (assembly GCA_000966675.3). NCBI lineage: Eukaryota > Viridiplantae > Streptophyta > Pinopsida > Pinales > Pinaceae > Picea > Picea glauca. Next base: position 52,341 of record JZKD02S1993931.1, on the reverse strand, counting down.
TTGTCATCTAGGCTTTAGCTCTTGACATAGTATTGGATTTTCTGTATTGTTGCATATATCATATTTGTTGAGGGATATAATTGATATTTTGTCATTGGTATTTGGAATATGGGTATTGATATTTTGGTTGTGATGTGTTGTTGAAGTTGTTGGTTTAGCTTGAGGCTACATAACAGTGAGGTTGTGGCACATATTTTGATGTAAGGGTTTATGGAATTTGGTTTATGGATAGAGTGATGAATTATTAGATAACTTTTGATGGTTATATTGGCGTATGTCTTTGGTATATGGTTGAGGTACATGTTGGGTACATGGTTGAGATAAGTAGTTGATGAGTTGGCACATATGTGAGGTTTATAGTTGATGAGTTGGCACATACATGAGGTGTATAGTTGATGATGTTGGTACATCTTGATGAGTCAAGGTTGATGCATGGTTGATTCATGGTACATGTTGTTTTAGGTTATTGGTACAAGTTGTTTTGTGCAGGTTGATTGGTACAGGTTGTTACAGGTTATTGGTACAAGTTGATAGTGGCAACGGTTGATTCAATGACAGTGATAGGTTTTCTACATTTGGCATTTATATTTCAGGGTGGTTGGACAGGGCAAGGATAGGTGGTTGTAGCCACCTTTCGGTTGTAGTCGGAGAACTTAGGGGGTTGTAGCCTTCTTCTAGTTGTAGCCAGAGAATTGGGGAGTTGGAGCTTCCCTCAAGTTGTAGCTTGAGAAACTGGGGGGTTGGAGCCTCCTTCTAGTTGCAACTAGAAAACAAAAGAAGTTGGTGCTTCCAATGAATGTAATTCTTCAATAAATATAAGAAAAATCATTTCGTGGTTTTGTCCCTCTTTGGGGTTGTACGTAAAAAAACGGGTGTACTATGTATGTGTATGCTTGCTCATTTGTTCATTGTTTATTTACTCTACAATTATTGGATGATAATGCTACACTAATATAACACTTGCATTATATGGTTAAAAAGGATTAAATTTCTCTATTATTGATTCAACCCCCCTCTCAGTAATCCAACACCTCCAAGTCCTAGGATGGTTTCCTTTGATTGGAATGACCTTGTTGAGCCTCATCTTCCTTCTTCTACACCCTTTCAAATAAGGGTTGAAGTTAATTCAAAAAACATTTACCGATGTATTGTAGATGAAGGAGCCTTCACAAGTATTTTATCCTCCTCGGCTTGGAAAGATTTGGGCTCTCCTGATCTTGTGTATGCTTCACATGAGATGTTGGATTTTGACAGATGTCCTAGTGAGTATTTGGGGATTCTTCCTCAATTTTCTATATCATTAGGTGGGAATAATTTTCTTGTTGATGTTATAGTGGTGCAAGGCCTATTATATTTCAATATGCTTCTTAGACGTGATTATGTATATGCTATGAACATTGTGGTTTCTACGCTCTTCCGGGTGATGCATTTCCCTCACAATGGAAGCATTGTCACTATCGACTAGTTGGCATATGATAATCACCATACTAATTTAGCGTTAGTTCAATATACCCCTTTATATGTTCCTAGTATTTGTGTAGACTCTACCCCACCACAAGTTAATTATGTGGTGTTTTATCCTCGATGTTCAATTGCTCCTGAGCAGGAACTTTTTCACTCATGTTTTCCTTCTCGATACTTGGTATCAAAAATTGATCCATTGGTTTATCTAATGGGGGAATGGGAGCCCTTTATTTCCCCTATTGGTCTGAGTGATCTTGAGTTTCCTTTCGAGTATGATCCCTTTTTTTGTAGATTCTCAAGCCCTTGTGCTTGTGATTCTTCACTGATAAACTCCACCAGTCATGACTAGAACCTCCATCGTCATATGGAATATGGTCAGTTTTCTTCTCCCTTCGGGATTTTCAACCCTTCTCGTTCATGTGATTTGTCAGCTATTGAATTTCCTCCAGATGAGGCTATCATTAAACCATGACTACAAATTTTATTCTGTGGGAATATTTACACCGTGGTTTGTGTTTTCTTCCCTTTAGGGAAAATTTCTAGGTTGACTATAGAAGACACTCTGGTTTAGAGCCTAGCAGCGGGCTCTACCTAAACTACTACCATGCATGAGCCATAAGGCTTTGTGGTACCTTGCACATATTATATAGTCCATATTTGTTGTTTTCAAGTTTTGTATTAAGTAACACCTCTTATTTTTCTGAAGTTTCTATTTATATTGGATTTATTAACTTCTGGATGAGTGTTATTGGACTTATATGCATGATGTTGAACACATTTTTATTTGACATTTGTTAGTCGTATCAATCCATTCTGATAGGTATTGACCTCGAAACTGGCATATAGGTTGGATTTTTCTCTATTTCCATTTTTTGCATTATCCGTTTCGTGGTTCATTTGGCCTTAGGATTGACCCCACTGAATTGCGACACTAATCTTCCTTGTTGATTAGTGTGTCATACTTTATGTGGTAGAGCCTTCCTTCCATGAGCATCCTAGTTAGAGACATTTTTTCCATTTGGTTCCCATGATGAAGTACTTCATAGGAACAAGATTCCCTTTTAGTCTAGCCATGATTTCATTTTGAGGCCTTCTTTTTCTTTGTCTTTTCTGGCTCTTACCCGAGGGACTCCCCATGAGCACAGTTTGTTGTCTTTCAGGCTCATTTAAATTTTGAAATCAACATCCAACGAGATCTTACTTATTATTTTCAATCTCATCTGGATTACTTGAGAAAATAAGCCCCCCTGGAGTCTTCTTTAAGCCCTTTTTAGACTCTCTAAAATTGAAAAGATTGTTGAGCAATCTTGTTGACCTTCATGCTCACCAAACTCAAATTTGAAAGAACATATGTCCGACAATAGTTTCCCCCTTTTTCAGTCCGGACAATTAATTTACGAATAAAGGTATGCCCTAGGAGATTTGGTTCTCTATGAGAGTATTCTCAAGTGTAACTTTAACCCTTTTTTGGGCCTGAGGGACTAAATTTTCAAAAAAGGGACATTCTCCTTGGTTTTGGTTTATCTCTTTTTTGGGCCTTGGAGATTACTTACGAAAAAAGGAACCCCCTCAGAGTCCATATTTAAGATCTTTTCAGACTCCCTAAATATGAAAATATTGTCGAGTGACCTTGTTCCTTTCACACTCATTAATTTGTATAGAAAGAACATATATTCAACATAAGTTTAACCCGTTTTCCGACCAATGCGTTATCTAGGAAAAAGGTACACTTCAGGAGACATGTCTCGCTGGGAGAGTTCTCCTAAGTTATATTTTATACTTTTTGGGGCTAAGGAGACTAAACTTAGAAAAATGTTGTGCGTCCATAGTTAATCTCTTTTCAAACTCCTTAAAATTGAAAAGATAGCTGAGTGATCTTGTCTTTGTCACACTCATTAAAATGGTTTTGAAGAGACATCCTTTCAGTATAATTTTAACCCTTTTTTGAACCGACTGGACTAGTTACAAAAAAGGAACTCCCTGGAGTTTTGTTTTATTGTTTTTTCAAACTCTCTAAACTTGAAAAACCACTGAGATTACCTTCTCCGAGCTCATAAAACTTCACATGGAAGGAGTCTTTTTGTGTCATACTTAATCGCATCGCATGTCTCATCCTTGCATATTTGGCCTAATGCCGACTCCATGTTGCTATCAAATTAAACTTCAAAGCATTCCTTAAATGCAAGACTTGCAACACTTTTTCCCTTGCGATCTGACACCTTGACCCATGGAGGAATTTTTCCGAGTGTCCTTATCCTACACATGTCTCCCTTCCCTGAGCATGAGTATGTTCCATGTGCTTGGAACCAGTTTGCTTGCCCATGACACTCATTCCTCCTTTGTAACGCAACATTATTTTATTCTTTTTCAAGATCATTAAAAATTTGAAAAAGACAAAAAAAATCAAATATTCCAAAAAGAGGGGACGAGATATACATTGTTTTTTTCGGCAATAAGATAGTATCCCTTGGACAAAGCACATCCTTATGTTTTTTCTCCAAGCATTGGGATCTAGCATGACCTTAGGATTTTGTTCTCACTACATAGAGTTGTGTCCTCCTCCATTTGGTTACTCTTCCAAACATATGGAGATTTTGTGGTACCTCCTGTATCAAAGACTTATGTCAAATTTCAGTTGCCCGAGTCTCATCATTTTGTCATGATTTTGTCTAGGGGAATTTTTATCCAACCTCAGTCGACTATTCTGTAGTTTATGTCTTGAATTTCATGAGTCGACCATTCTGAGAGTCTAGTCAAGTTTAGATTCAAAATCAATAAATTTTTGTTCCTGATGATCAAGATCCTCCAATCTTTTCCCAACGACATGTCAAAGACCTCAGGGTAGTGAGTCTTACACTCCTTTTGTACTCCTACCTGAGTTTTGAAGATCTTGAAGTTTGTTTTTGAGCTATGAAGTCCTCAGCTCCAACCATAGGCATCAATACTTCTTGAAGATGCATATTATATTGTACTTGTATATATTCATATTATTTTAAGTTGTAGATCCGATGTGTATTGCTCGCGGCTACTTTTTATATAGAAATTTATATGACATGGATTTGTATTGTACTTGATTGACAACCATGATTAGTTCATCCAGGGCATGGGTATGCCTACCTCAGAGATATTATCATTGTTTTACAGATGGCATGCTCTCGAACACTTGTTCCATGATCACTCGACTATGTTCCTTCCCATTGGTAAAGATATTGTAATGTATTTTGTGTTGGTTGTGGAGCCTGATTATCTTTCTGATACAGAGGTATTTGTTTCCAACCATGTTTATACCCCATGAAGACTTTACACCTCAGAAGGATGTACACTCCTCCATGTGGGGGAGTGTAGAGGGGGGTTACCCCCTCTACGAGGTCCGGGGGAAAGAAATCCCCCGACGGAGGTTCAGGGGTGAAGCCCACGAACGAAACATTGCCTTGTAAATGTATATTGTAATTTGATTGTAAATCTGGACTGTTCATTATAAGGTCACAAATATGTCAGTAGAAGTTATGTTAGTGTTTTTTTCCTTAGAAGGAAACCCTCTTTTATGAGGGAAATATATTGCAGCTATGTATCATTGCGAATATTGTATTATGAGAGAGGACACTGTGAGAGAAAAAAGAGGAAGTTACAACGAGTGTGATGTAAGTTGTATCCCTTCATTTGTTGGATAATAATAAAGCAAGGACCTGACAATTTCTCAGGTGGACATAGCCCACACTGGGTGAACCACTTATATCTGTGTCTCTATTGTATTGTTTATCTTTTTTGTTTTATTTCCNAGAGAAGTGATTAGTGCTTTAAATGAGCTAAGAGAAGAAAACAAGTCACTCAAGAAAGAATTGATGAAACAAAAGGAAAGTGTTCATATTTTTGAAGAATCCCAATGGGTCATCGAAATCTTAACAACTCAGCTAGAATAATCCAGAAATATCGAAGAAAATCTTGAATATCAAAAGTAGTATTTGGAAGCCAACATAGAAGCATAGAAGGAAGAAGCAGAAATGAGAGAGAAGATATTGACAGATCATCTTAAGGAAAGAACTAACGATCTAAAACAACTTGAGGTAGAGTTTGGTCAAGAAGAGAATGGACTTGAAGAAGAAATAATCAAATTAAAAATTCAGCTTGAAGAAGCGAAAAGAACTGAAGAATTCATGAAATCTGAGACAATGAAGAAAGAAGAAGAGGTTGAGAAGCTTGAAGAAGAAGTTGTCACATTGAGAAGTAAAATTGTCAATCTCAACAAGAACATTTAAGAGACAAAAAAATCCACATCAGTTATAGAGAATGAAGAGACGCACTCTAGGTTGATAGAAAAGAAGAATGAAGACAATATAAAGAGTTATGCAGAAGTATTCAAAGGAAGAAATCATGGTCAACCAGAATCTAAGAAAACTATTGAAGATACATCTTCAAGAATACCATCCATGTTCAAGCCACAAAGAAGCTTAAATCATGATCATGATCAGTCAAGGAAAGAATTCAGAAGGACTACACCATAAAGACGATCATTCACTCCCAGGTATGCACAGTTATTTTATGGTCATTATTATTATTGTACTAAATTTGGACATAAGGTTGCATATTTCACGGATTATAAAAGAAATGTTCAAGCAATAAATGCCTATGTGGCCCCACGTAACATTGAATGTTACAAATGTCATAACTATGGACACATAGCTAGTGATTGTAGAAGCATGATCAATACTTCCATGAAAGAGAACATTGATATCATATGTAAGATAGTGTGGATAAGAAAACATGAAGAACATGTGAACAAAGACCAAGTCCCAGAGATCGCAAGAATGGCAATAAAACGAGATGAAAAAAATTCTATAGAGAAAAAGAAAGATGTCAGATACATAAAGGTTTGAAAAATAACTGAAAGAAAAAAAGGACAAATAAATAAGGAACAGGTTCAAGAGATTGTAATTTTAGGCATTATAGTGAAAGATGAATCCATAGATAGAAAGAAATAAGTCAGAGCTCAGAGAGATGATGAATCTACCAATGAATATGATTATGAATACACTTCAGAGAAGGACTTGTTCTGAGCCATCCAACTTAGAGACTCCCCGGTAATATGAATATTAGATAAGGGGAGTCTATGCAATAGCTGTCATAGACCAAAGAACCATCCTTTGAGTAGCTTGCAGAGTTTGAGAAGACAGATCTAGAGAAGTCAGTTAGAAGAAGTACAATTTGAGGGATTAATCAAGACTTCATGATAGTATAGTGATAAATGGGTCAACATTATGGATAGTTTCACAAGTAGAGTCTTCGACAGTATGGATGAGAGCATGTATTCATATATTGGTTCAAAGAATGGTTCAGACACAAAAGAACATTATCATAATGGATGATAATTACACAGGAAATGGCTCAAACAATGCTAATGGATTCCCAATTGACAGATATTTTTTGGACACATGCAGTGCATACAACGGTTCACATTCAAAACAAAGTAATGCTTAGAAACAACATTGAAAAAACTCCCTATGAGATATGAAAAGGAAGACCAGAAAATGTGAAGCACTTTTTAGTATTTGGAAGAAAATGATACACAAAAAAGAAGATGGAAGAATGGGAAAGTTTGAATTTCGTGTGGACAAAGGAGTAATTTTTGGTTACTCAAGTACAAGGAAAGAATACAAGTGTTACAATTTGAGGTTGAACAAAGTTGTGGAAAACATCAATGTAACAATTGATGAAATAGGTGGATGCGGATTAAAGGAAGAAAAAAATGAATCAATGGAACAACTTTACAAAGAAGAAGCAGAAGATGAAGAAGAAGTAGAAGGGGAAGATGAAGAGGATCAGATAAAAGTAGAAGAGAAAGTTCAACAAGTGCCTCCAAAGACACCTAGAAAACGAGTACAGAAGAATCATCCTTCAGATCAGACTATCAGAAACAAAGATGTAGGAGTTGAGACTAGAAAAAGAATCCGTTCACTAGAACAAACACACCTAGCAGTCTCATCTACGATTGAACCAAAAAGTTTTGAAGAGTCTAGCAAGGATGAATTTTGGAGTAAGGCCATGGATGAAGAATTTGATCAAATAGAGAAGAATGACACTTGGGAATTGGTTTCAAGACCAAAGAATAAGAATGTGATTGGCACAAAGTGGGTATTCAAAAATAATTTGAATGAAGATGGACATGTTACAAGGAACAAAGCTACATTGGAATGTAAAGGATACACACAGATTGAATGAATCGACTTTGAAGATACATTTGTTCTAGTTTCCAAAATGGAAGCAATCCGATTGCTCCTAGATTATGCATGCTCCAATAATATTAAAGTGTATCAAATGGAAGTGAAATTAGCTTTTCTGAACGGTGAACTTGAAGAATAAGTCTACATTAAACAACCAGAAGGATTTCAATTGTCAGAGAATGCATATTATGTGTGTAAATTGAAGAAGGCCTTGTATGGTCTAAAACATGCTCCTAGAGAATGGTACTCTAGAATGGATAAATATCTACAACAGGCAGGGTTCAGAAAAGGAAGTGCATACATCAACCTCTACATCATGAAATTTGCAAAGGATATGCAGAATGAATTTGAAATGTCATTACTTGGAGAACTATCCTTCTTTCTGGGTCTTCAGATGCGTCAAAGAAACCAAGAAATTTTTATTTCTCAAACTAAGTATATCAGAGAAATGCTAAAGAGATCTAGAATGGAATATTGCAAACCAATTACCACTGCTATGAAAACCAGTTGCAAGTTGAGAAAAGATGATGATTCAAAGTCTACAAACCAGAGGAAATACATGTCAATGATTAGTATCTTATTATATGTGACAACATCCAGACCAGATGTAATGCAAGCAGTTGGACAGGTGGAACGATTTCAAGCAACACCAAAGGAATCACATGTATTCGCAATGAAGAGGATTTTCAGATATATGAAAGGAACATAATATTTTGTATTATGGTATCCAAAAAGAAAGGATATATCACTTATTGACTACGTAGATGTAGATTGAGTAGGTTGCATCGATGACCGACGAAGCACCAATGGAGCAACGTTCTACTTGGGTGAGTGTTTAGTATCATGGTTAAGAAAGAAACAATCATCAATATCCTTATATACAGTCGAGGCAATGTATATTGTAACAACATGTTGTACACAGTTTCTATGGATGAAACAAACTCTGATAGATATACAGGTTGAGTATGATGAGCCCATTCCAATCTATTGTGATAATACAAGCACCATCAGTATCTCAAAGAACCCAGTGATGTACTCCAAGACGAAGCACGTTCCAATAAAGTATGACTTTCTACAGGAACATGTTGTAGAGAAGAATATCAGAGTTGAGTATGTGGGCACAAAAGAAAAAGTGGCAGACATCTTTACAAAACCGCTTCCATGGGAATCCTTTGAGTATCTTCTCTAGAGACTCGTAGTAATTTCTACTCCAAAATGAATGATTTTGAATGCTTATCTTATATGTCTTAGATTTACACAAGGAAGCACCATAAAGAGGACAGTTTAGGTTGGGAGATCAGTTTGATAAAGAGTTCAGTTAGTGGGAGTATCCCCAAGGACATTTCAGTTAGGGGGAGCAACCCCAGATGGAAACATACCTTTTCCATTGATGACAAACGGGGAGAGATTTATCAGATGAAGAACACAAAGGCATGGTTCCAGGGGAGAGATGGTCAAAGGAGGAGCATGAGTGATATGAATTCAGTATTGCATGACATGAGTTCAATATTGCATCAGAGTGTTTCCATCAATTCCAAAGGGGGAGATTGTTGATTAATTGGGTTCATTGTCATTGATGTCAACCCTTGAAGAAAGTCCGATAGCGAATTCCGGTAGCACAAATATTTGGGTAATTGACCCAAGTTTGTTTGATGGATAATGGTATGAGTTTTGATATATTTGTAGGTAAGCATATTCTAGATGGATAGTACATGTCATGACATTTTCAGTGGTATGTGGAACATCACATAACTCCTCACAGTTAGAGATTTATGGCCATGTGAAGTTGGAGAACCCTCATGAGTCATCTAGAATCCCCAAATGGTCAAAGTAGTTAAAGTGTTTGAAAAATAAATTATTTAAATAATAATGTTAATGGAGAAATCCCTAAAATAAGGAAAGTGGGATGTTAAATGAAAGTATAAATAAGAGGCAAGTCTCTCTCATTTAATCACACTTGAACCTATTGAATATCATTGAATATCTATTTTGTGAAAGGTTATTTGGGAAAGTATTATTGATAGAGAAAAGTGTGGTAGGAAAAGTGCAGCAGAAAAAATGCAGCAGGAAAAGTGCGACAGAAAATGTGCGGTAGGAAAACTGCGGCAAAAAAAGTTGCTACAGAAAAAGTGCGACAGAAAAATCGTGGTAGAAAAAGTGCGACAGAAAAATAGTGACAGAAAAAGTGCGGTAGGAAAAGTGTGGAAGAAAAAGTGTGGTAGGAAAACTGTGGCAGAAAAAGTGTGAAAGAAAAATCGTTGTAGAAAAAGTGTGACAAAAAAGGTGCGACAGAAAAATCGCGGCAGAAAAATTGCAAGAAAAAAGTGTGGTAGAAAAATCGCGGCAGCAACATGGTTGGGGTCTATTTATGAGAGATATGACACATCTTGTTTGAGGTATGTTTTGTCATCTAGGCTTTAGCTCTTGACATAGTATTGGATTTTCTGTATTGTTGCATATATCATATTTGTTGAGGGATATAATTGATATTTTGTCATTGGTATTTGGAATATGGGTATTGATATTTTGGTTGTGATGTGTTGTTGAAGTTGTTGGTTTAGCTTGAGGCTACATAACAGTGAGGTTGTGGCACATATTTTGATGTAAGGGTTTATGGAATTTGGTTTATGGATAGAGTGATGAATTATTAGATAACTTTTGATGGTTATATTGGCGTATGTCTTTGGTATATGGTTGAGGTACATGTTGGGTACATGGTTGAGATAAGTAGTTGATGAGTTGGCACATATGTGAGGTTTATAGTTGATGAGTTGGCACATACATGAGGTGTATAGTTGATGATGTTGGTACATCTTGATGAGTCAAGGTTGATGCATGGTTGATTCATGGTACATGTTGTTTTAGGTTATTGGTACAAGTTGTTTTGTGCAGGTTGATTGGTACAGGTTGTTACAGGTTATTGGTACAAGTTGATAGTGGCAACGGTTGATTCAATGACAGTGATAGGTTTTCTACATTTGGCATTTATATTTCAGGGTGGTTGGACAGGGCAAGGATAGGTGGTTGTAGCCACCTTTCGGTTGTAGTCGGAGAACTTAGGGGGTTGTAGCCTTCTTCTAGTTGTAGCCAGAGAATTGGGGAGTTGGAGCTTCCCTCAAGTTGTAGCTTGAGAAACTGGGGGGTTGGAGCCTCCTTCTAGTTGCAACTAGAAAACAAAAGAAGTTGGTGCTTCCAATGAATGTAATTCTTCAATAAATATAAGAAAAATCATTTCGTGGTTTTGTCCCTCTTTGGGGTTGTACGTAAAAAAACGGGTGTACTATGTATGTGTATGCTTGCTCATTTGTTCATTGTTTATTTACTCTACAATTATTGGATGATAATGCTACACTAATATAACACTTGCATTATATGGTTAAAAAGGATTAAATTTCTCTATTATTGATTCAACCCCCCTCTCAGTAATCCAACACCTCCAAGTCCTAGGATGGTTTCCTTTGATTGGAATGACCTTGTTGAGCCTCATCTTCCTTCTTCTACACCCTTTCAAATAAGGGTTGAAGTTAATTCAAAAAACATTTACCGATGTATTGTAGATGAAGGAGCCTTCACAAGTATTTTATCCTCCTCGGCTTGGAAAGATTTGGGCTCTCCTGATCTTGTGTATGCTTCACATGAGATGTTGGATTTTGACAGATGTCCTAGTGAGTATTTGGGGATTCTTCCTCAATTTTCTATATCATTAGGTGGGAATAATTTTCTTGTTGATGTTATAGTGGTGCAAGGCCTATTATATTTCAATATGCTTCTTAGACGTGATTATGTATATGCTATGAACATTGTGGTTTCTACGCTCTTCCGGGTGATGCATTTCCCTCACAATGGAAGCATTGTCACTATCGACTAGTTGGCATATGATAATCACCATACTAATTTAGCGTTAGTTCAATATACCCCTTTATATGTTCCTAGTATTTGTGTAGACTCTACCCCACCACAAGTTAATTATGTGGTGTTTTATCCTCGATGTTCAATTGCTCCTGAGCAGGAACTTTTTCACTCATGTTTTCCTTCTCGATACTTGGTATCAAAAATTGATCCATTGGTTTATCTAATGGGGGAATGGGAGCCCTTTATTTCCCCTATTGGTCTGAGTGATCTTGAGTTTCCTTTCGAGTATGATCCCTTTTTTTGTAGATTCTCAAGCCCTTGTGCTTGTGATTCTTCACTGATAAACTCCACCAGTCATGACTAGAACCTCCATCGTCATATGGAATATGGTCAGTTTTCTTCTCCCTTCGGGATTTTCAACCCTTCTCGTTCATGTGATTTGTCAGCTATTGAATTTCCTCCAGATGAGGCTATCATTAAACCATGACTACAAATTTTATTCTGTGGGAATATTTACACCGTGGTTTGTGTTTTCTTCCCTTTAGGGAAAATTTCTAGGTTGACTATAGAAGACACTCTGGTTTAGAGCCTAGCAGCGGGCTCTACCTAAACTACTACCATGCATGAGCCATAAGGCTTTGTGGTACCTTGCACATATTATATAGTCCATATTTGTTGTTTTCAAGTTTTGTATTAAGTAACACCTCTTATTTTTCTGAAGTTTCTATTTATATTGGATTTATTAACTTCTGGATGAGTGTTATTGGACTTATATGCATGATGTTGAACACATTTTTATTTGACATTTGTTAGTCGTATCAATCCATTCTGATAGGTATTGACCTCGAAACTGGCATATAGGTTGGATTTTTCTCTATTTCCATTTTTTGCATTATCCGTTTCGTGGTTCATTTGGCCTTAGGATTGACCCCACTGAATTGCGACACTAATCTTCCTTGTTGATTAGTGTGTCATACTTTATGTGGTAGAGCCTTCCTTCCATGAGCATCCTAGTTAGAGACATTTTTTCCATTTGGTTCCCATGATGAAGTACTTCATAGGAACAAGATTCCCTTTTAGTCTAGCCATGATTTCATTTTGAGGCCTTCTTTTTCTTTGTCTTTTCTGGCTCTTACCCGAGGGACTCCCCATGAGCACAGTTTGTTGTCTTTCAGGCTCATTTAAATTTTGAAATCAACATCCAACGAGATCTTACTTATTATTTTCAATCTCATCTGGATTACTTGAGAAAATAAGCCCCCCTGGAGTCTTCTTTAAGCCCTTTTTAGACTCTCTAAAATTGAAAAGATTGTTGAGCAATCTTGTTGACCTTCATGCTCACCAAACTCAAATTTGAAAGAACATATGTCCGACAATAGTTTCCCCCTTTTTCAGTCCGGACAATTAATTTACGAATAAAGGTATGCCCTAGGAGATTTGGTTCTCTATGAGAGTATTCTCAAGTGTAACTTTAACCCTTTTTTGGGCCTGAGGGACTAAATTTTCAAAAAAGGGACATTCTCCTTGGTTTTGGTTTATCTCTTTTTTGGGCCTTGGAGATTACTTACGAAAAAAGGAACCCCCTCAGAGTCCATATTTAAGATCTTTTCAGACTCCCTAAATATGAAAATATTGTCGAGTGACCTTGTTCCTTTCACACTCATTAATTTGTATAGAAAGAACATATATTCAACATAAGTTTAACCCGTTTTCCGACCAATGCGTTATCTAGGAAAAAGGTACACTTCAGGAGACATGTCTCGCTGGGAGAGTTCTCCTAAGTTATATTTTATACTTTTTGGGGCTAAGGAGACTAAACTTAGAAAAATGTTGTGCGTCCATAGTTAATCTCTTTTCAAACTCCTTAAAATTGAAAAGATAGCTGAGTGATCTTGTCTTTGTCACACTCATTAAAATGGTTTTGAAGAGACATCCTTTCAGTATAATTTTAACCCTTTTTTGAACCGACTGGACTAGTTACAAAAAAGGAACTCCCTGGAGTTTTGTTTTATTGTTTTTTCAAACTCTCTAAACTTGAAAAACCACTGAGATTACCTTCTCCGAGCTCATAAAACTTCACATGGAAGGAGTCTTTTTGTGTCATACTTAATCGCATCGCATGTCTCATCCTTGCATATTTGGCCTAATGCCGACTCCATGTTGCTATCAAATTAAACTTCAAAGCATTCCTTAAATGCAAGACTTGCAACACTTTTTCCCTTGCGATCTGACACCTTGACCCATGGAGGAATTTTTCCGAGTGTCCTTATCCTACACATGTCTCCCTTCCCTGAGCATGAGTATGTTCCATGTGCTTGGAACCAGTTTGCTTGCCCATGACACTCATTCCTCCTTTGTAACGCAACATTATTTTATTCTTTTTCAAGATCATTAAAAATTTGAAAAAGACAAAAAAAATCAAATATTCCAAAAAGAGGGGACGAGATATACATTGTTTTTTTCGGCAATAAGATAGTATCCCTTGGACAAAGCACATCCTTATGTTTTTTCTCCAAGCATTGGGATCTAGCATGACCTTAGGATTTTGTTCTCACTACATAGAGTTGTGTCCTCCTCCATTTGGTTACTCTTCCAAACATATGGAGATTTTGTGGTACCTCCTGTATCAAAGACTTATGTCAAATTTCAGTTGCCCGAGTCTCATCATTTTGTCATGATTTTGTCTAGGGGAATTTTTATCCAACCTCAGTCGACTATTCTGTAGTTTATGTCTTGAATTTCATGAGTCGACCATTCTGAGAGTCTAGTCAAGTTTAGATTCAAAATCAATAAATTTTTGTTCCTGATGATCAAGATCCTCCAATCTTTTCCCAACGACATGTCAAAGACCTCAGGGTAGTGAGTCTTACACTCCTTTTGTACTCCTACCTGAGTTTTGAAGATCTTGAAGTTTGTTTTTGAGCTATGAAGTCCTCAGCTCCAACCATAGGCATCAATACTTCTTGAAGATGCATATTATATTGTACTTGTATATATTCATATTATTTTAAGTTGTAGATCCGATGTGTATTGCTCGCGGCTACTTTTTATATAGAAATTTATATGACATGGATTTGTATTGTACTTGATTGACAACCATGATTAGTTCATCCAGGGCATGGGTATGCCTACCTCAGAGATATTATCATTGTTTTACAGATGGCATGCTCTCGAACACTTGTTCCATGATCACTCGACTATGTTCCTTCCCATTGGTAAAGATATTGTAATGTATTTTGTGTTGGTTGTGGAGCCTGATTATCTTTCTGATACAGAGGTATTTGTTTCCAACCATGTTTATACCCCATGAAGACTTTACACCTCAGAAGGATGTACACTCCTCCATGTGGGGGAGTGTAGAGGGGGGTTACCCCCTCTACGAGGTCCGGGGGAAAGAAATCCCCCGACGGAGGTTCAGGGGTGAAGCCCACGAACGAAACATTGCCTTGTAAATGTATATTGTAATTTGATTGTAAATCTGGACTGTTCATTATAAGGTCACAAATATGTCAGTAGAAGTTATGTTAGTGTTTTTTTCCTTAGAAGGAAACCCTCTTTTATGAGGGAAATATATTGCAGCTATGTATCATTGCGAATATTGTATTATGAGAGAGGACACTGTGAGAGAAAAAAGAGGAAGTTACAACGAGTGTGATGTAAGTTGTATCCCTTCATTTGTTGGATAATAATAAAGCAAGGACCTGACAATTTCTCAGGTGGACATAGCCCACACTGGGTGAACCACTTATATCTGTGTCTCTATTGTATTGTTTATCTTTTTTGTTTTATTTCCACATTTATTTTATTTTATTGCTCCATGATCCTATTTTTCTAACAATTGGTATCAGAGCGAAAGGTAACTTGCAAGAAAAGAGGGTTCCTGGCTCAAGTGGGAGAAATGGCGGAAGATGGAACGTTTATGGCCGAGAGATTTAACGACGAAAACTACTAGTTATGGAAGATGCAGATGGCATATTATTTATATCAGAAGGATCTATGCCTACCATTGGGTGGAATAGAAAAGAATCCTACGACCATGAAGGGTGAAGAATGGGAGGTTCTTGAAAAAAAGGCACTAGGAACGATGGGGCTAAGCCTGGTAACGTCAATGGATTTCAATATTTTGAAAGAAAATATAAAGAAGGAGATGATGTACGCATTGGCTAAATTGTATGAAAAAACATCAACGTCCAATAAGGTATTTCTAATGAAGAGATTATTTAATATGAAGATTTCAGAAGGTGGGTCTGTTGCAGATCATTTAAATGGACCTTGATGATGAGATCAGGGCTCTTCTAATCTTGTGCTCATTACCAGAAAGTTGGAACGGCTTGGTCATGGTTGTAAGTAACTCTGTCTCTGGTTCAAATACTTTAAAATTTGATGATGTTGTTGGTGTTATCCTTAGTGAGGAAATGTGACGGAAAATCACAGGTGAGACATCAGGTAATGCGTTGAACATGGACAACAGGGGAAAACAAAAGGATATAGGAAAGGGCTCAGAGAACCGCGGGAATTATAGGAAGGGTAGATTTGAGTCCAGGTTTGGAAAGATAGAGTGTTGGAATTGTGGGAAGAAAGTACATCTGAAGAAAGACTACAAAGATCCAAAGAAACAAAGAGATGGACAATAGGAGAAAAATTAGGAAGAAAATGTAACAGGTGATGTGTTACAATATGCTTTGATTCTTTTTGTAGATAATATTTATGAGTCTCGGGTAGTAGATTCAAGGGCTTCATTTCATTCCACTCCCCATAGGAAACATTTTCTAGATTATGTTCAAGGTGATTTTGGACAAGTTCATTTGGCTGATGATGCACCATGCAAAGTTGTTGGAATGGGAAAGGTAAAAATAAAACAAAGCAATGGAAACCTATGGTTGTTGAAAGAGGTAAGACATGTTCCAAATCGAAGGAAAAATATAATTTCAACAGGGCAGTTGGAAAGTGAAGGTTGTATATCCATATTTGCAAATAAGGTGTGGAAGGTCACTAAAGGATCATTGATGATAGAAAAAGAAGATAAGGTAGGTACATTGTATTTATGTACTGGTAATACAGACTCTTCTATCTCTTTATCTTCTACAGGAGTGGATACAACAATGTGGCATCATAGGCTTGGACACATGAGTGAGAAAGGGATGCAGATACTTCATAAAAGAAATTTGTTTCCAGATATTAAACAAATTGATTTGGATTTTTGTGAGCATTGTGTTTATGGAAAACAAAAGAGAGTAATACTTCTCAGACTCGGAAAAGAAAAGAAGAGTGAAAGGTTAGATCTTGTGAATACATATGTATGGGAAGAATATCATGTATCATCTCTTGGTGGCTTTGGTTATTATGTTACTTTTATTGATGATGCAACTAGAAAAAATTGGTTTGATTTCATTCGACAAAAATATGATGTTTTTAATACTTTTAAGAAATGGAAAGCTTTGGTTGAAAATGAGACAGGAAAAAGGTTGAAGTGTCTCAGATCAAACAATGGAGCTTAATATTGTAGCAAGGATTTTGATGATTACTATTTATACCGTGGGATTCGTAGAGAGAAGATAGGTCCAAGAACACCACAAGAAAATGGTGTGTCAGAAAGGATGAACATGACAATCATGGAGCGTGCAAGGAGTATGAAATTTCATGTTGGTTTTCCCTTAAAGTTTTGGGCAGATAATGTAGATACTAGTGTTTACTTAATAAACAAAGGACCTTCAAGCTCTTTGGATGATAGAATTCCAGAGGAGGCATGGACGGGAAAAAAGGTAAACTATTCTATTTTGAAGACTTTCGGTTGTGAATCATTTGTCCATATTGATAAATAAAATAGAACAAAGCTTCAGGCAAAATCCAAGAAGTGTACCTTTATTGGATACAGTGTTAACGATTTTGGTTAATGCTTATGGGATTATGAAAATAAAAAAATCATTAGGAGTAGAGATTTCATATTCAATAAGAAGGTCATGTACAAAGATGAATTACAAGGAACGAAACATGAAAAAGAAAAAATAGAATAAACAATGCTTGATGAGATCACTGAAAAAGAAATTACAAAGGAACCAGAAAATCAAAATGTACAACAACATGAGCAGCAGGTACCTCAAACTCCTATAATTGTTGTTAGAATATCTACCAGGTTAAGTAGACCCCTTGAACGATACTCTCCTTCATTGTATTATTTATTGTTGACTAATTCTGGTGAACCAGAATGTTATGAAGAGGCAATGCAGGTAGACACCAAAATGAAGTGGGAGCGAGGCATGAAAGAGGAAATGGATTCCTTGGTAAATAACCAGACTTCGGACTTGGTTCAGTTTCCTGCAGGAAAAAGAGCTTTGCAAAATAAATGGGTTTATAAGTTGAAGGAAGAAGATGGGGGAAAAAGCGGTACAAGGCTAGACATGTTGTAAAGGGGTTTGCACAAAAAAAACGTATAGATTTTGATGAAATATTTTCTCCTATTGTTAAAATGACTTCAATTAGGACTATTTTAAGTCTTGTGGTAGTATGATATTTTCATCTTGAACAGTTAGATGTAAAAACAACTTTTCTTAATGGGGATTTGGAGGAAGAGATTTATATGCAGAAACCACATGGGTATGAGGTCAAAGGAAAAGAGAATTTGGTATGAAGGTTGAAGAAGAGATTGTATGGCCTAAAGCAAGCTCCAAGGTAGTGGTATTTGAGTTTTGACGGGTTTATGACAGAACAATGTTATAGTATATGTCATTCTGATCACTGTGTTTATTTTAAAAGGCTAGAAAATGGAAGCTATATTATCTTTCTATTGTATGTATATGCCATGCTTGTTGCAGGGTCTAATATGCAGGATATAAATGTACTCAAGAAGAAATTAGCTAATTCATTTTCAATGAAGGATTTTTGTGCTGCAAAGAAAATCCTTGGTATGAGAATAAAAAGAGACATGAAAAATTGCAAATTGACATTGTCTCAGGGTGAGTACATAGAGAAGGTGTCAAAGAGGCTTAGAATGCAAAATGCAAAACTAGTTAGTACGCCTTTGTCCAACCATTTCAAATTAACTCAGGAAATGTGCCCCAAGACATAAGAGGAGATATAATACATGTCCATGGTCCCGTATTCATCAATAATTGGCAGCTTGATGTATGTGATCATTTGCACAAGACCAGATATTGCACATGTAGTGGGAGTTGTGAGAAGGTATATGAACAATCTAGGTAAAGAACATTGGGAGGCAATAAAGTGGATTCTCAGGTATTTGAGAGGTACTGCTACTCATGCATTATGTTTTGGAGGTTCAAACATTGTTCTACAAGGATATGTTGATTCTGATATGGCAGGTGATAAACATAGGAGGAGGAGCACCACAAGGTATGTTTTTACTATAGGTGGAACAATAGTAATTTGGATTTTGAAACTGAAAAAGGTTGTTGCAGTTTCAACAACATAGGCATAGTATGTTGTTGCTACAGAGTCTAGTAAAGAAATGATTTGGTTATAGAGGTTTATGGAGGAATTGGGAAAGAAGAAGGAGAATAAAAGGTTGTACTCTGACAGTGAGAGACCCATTCATCTTTCAAAGAACTCAGCCTTCCATTTGAAGACTAAGAATATACAACTCAGGTACCATTTCATGTGATCCATCTTGGAATATGGACATTTGAAGCTGAAAAAGATACACACTGGCCATAATCCTGCAGACATGTTAACAAAGGGAGTAACCATGGAAAATTGAGTTCTTGCTCAGTTTTAGTTGGTATTCAAGCATGAAGGTGAAGATGCGAAATTTTCTAGTTCCAAGAAGGATGATAGTCCAGCACATACAACAACGATGGAGTTGTTGAGATCAGTCTCCAAGTGGGAGATTGTTGGTTGTGGAGCCTGATTATCTTCCTGATTCAGAGGTCTTTGTTTTCAGCCGTGTTTATACCCCATGAATACTTTACACTCCAAAAGAATGTACACTCCCCCATGCGGTGGAGTGAAGAGGGGGGTTACCCACTCTGTAGGGTCTAGGGGCAAGCGGGGGTTCGGGGGCGGAGCCCTCGAATGAAAAATTGTCGTGTAAATGTATATTGTGATTTTATTGTAAATATGGACTATTCAATATAAGGTCACAAATCTGATAGTATAAGTTATTAGATATTATTTTTTGGATTAACTGCATAGTGTAAGTCGTTAATCTATGACCCATATTCATGAGTATTAGTCTCAACTGACCAATATTTCTCACGATTTGAATAGTCCACTTAGCACTCATTGCATTGGGTGATGCTCACAGGGGTGAAGAAATGGGATTGAAGCCAACGAAATGAATCGCATAGCATCAGTCATCACTTTCGGGGCTTGCACCCGGTAACCAGGACTTCCCAGGTGGTCACCCATCCCACGACGCCTCTAGCTCAATCACGCTTAACTGTGGAGTTTTCCCCACAATCAAGCCCACTTAGCTTGCTACCCCATTTGTTGTGCCTTATGAACTACCCAGTTAGAGCTCCCTTGACTCTTATTATTTAAGTGAAATGGGATTGAAGCCAACGAAATGAATCGCATAGCATCAATCATCACTTTCGGGGCTTGCACCCTATAACCAGGACTTCCCAGGTGGTCACCCATCCCACAACGTCTCTGGCTCAAGCACGCTTAACTGTGGAGTTTTCCCCACAATCAAGCCCACTTAGCTTGCTACCCCATTTGTTGTGCCTTATGAACTACCCAGTTAGAGCTCCCTTGACTCTTATTATTTAAGTGAAATGGGATTGAAGCCAACGAAATGAATCGCATAGCATCAATCATCACTTTCGGGGCTTGCACCCGGTAACCAGGACTTCCCAAGTGGTCACCCATCCCACGACGCCTCTGGCTCAAGCATGCTTAACTGTGGAATTTTCCCCACAATCAAGCCCACTTAGCTTGCTACCCCATTTCTTCACCCCTGTGAGCATCACCCGATGCAATGAGTGCTAAGTGGACTATTCAAATCGTGAGAAATATTGGTCAG
>JZKD02S1993908.1:0-13795 GCA_000966675.3 Picea glauca | reverse complement strand
AAACTATATAGTATATTTTTGACTTGTTTCGAATAAGAATTCATGATTTTGAATTTTAAAATCCCATAAATTCCAATAACAACAAAATAAAATTTCACATTCAACCATGCCAATAGGAATTCATGACCTTGAATTCTAAAATCCCATAAATTTCAACAACAACAACAAAAGAAAACTATATAGTATATTTTTGACTTGTTTCGAATAAGAATTCATGATTTTGAATTTTAAAATCCCATAAATTCCAATAACAACAAAATAAAATTTCACATTCAACCATGCCAATAAGAATTCATGGCCTTGAATTCTAAAATCCCATAAATTTCAACAACAACAAAATAAAATTTCATGGTTTTGAATTTTATTAAAATTGAAAACCATGCCAATAAGAACTCACGACTTTGAATTTTAATATTCCATGGATTTCAATAACAACAAAATAAACATACAAATTCAAATTATTACTTTCAATACATACAAATTCTGAACATATTTAATTTAAATTAACTTAACCATAACATTTAATCCTAACAAAAACCAGGCTTTCACTACCAACAAATTCAAACCATAACTTTCAATACAAACAAATTTTGGATGTGGATTCCTTTTGCTAGTCAAGTCACGAATTTCAATACAAACAAATTTTGGATGTGGATTCCTTTTGTTAGTCAAGTCATGACTTTAAATACAAACAAATTTTGAATGTGGATTGACTTTAAATACAAACAAATTTTGGTTGTGGATTGCTTTGGTTGGTATTGAAGGCCATGGCTTTCACTACCAACAAACTCAACCCATGAGTTTAAATACAAACAATTTTTTAATAACTTTAATGTCAAATTAGAGTTTTTAATACCAAGTTATACATGATTAAAGTTTGTTAAAATTGTTGATATTAAATGGTATGGTTAAGTAAATTCAAATTAGATATAATTTGAATTTGTATATATTCATAACTATGATTTGAATTTGTTATTATTGAAATCCATAACATATTAAAATTCAAAGCCATGATTTTTTATTTTGTTGTTATTGAAATCCATGGTATATTAAAATTCAAAATCACGAATTCTTATTAACATGGCTTTGAATTTTGATAAAATTCAAAATCATAAGTTTTTGTTTTGTTATTAAAATCCTTAAAAATCAAATCCATGAGTTCTTATTCACATGGTTTTGAATTTTAATATCGAAACAAGTCAAAGTTAAACCATGATTATATGGTTTTCTTTTGTTGGTATTGAAGACCATGACTTTCACTACCAACAAATTCAAGCCATGAATTTCAATTATATGGTTTTCTTTTGTTGGTATTGAAGACCATGACTTTCACTATCATCAAACCATGAATTTCAATTATATGGTTTTCATTTGTTGGTATTGAAGACCATGACTTTCACTACCAACAAATTCAAGCCATGAATTTCAATATAAACAAATTTTGGATTACACTAATTTCAAGCTAGGGCTTTCAATACCAAATTATACACGGCTAAAGTTTGTTGGGTTTGTTGGTATTAATATATGACTTTCTTTTCTTGGTATCAAAGGTCATGGATTTCACTATTAACAATTTTTGTTTGTGGTATTGAAGATCATGTCTTTTACCACCACCAACAAACTCAAGCCATGGCTTTGAATATAAACAAATTTTGGATGTGGTTCGTTTTTTTGGTATTGAAGGCCATGGATTTCACTACCAACAAACTCAATCCATGAGTTACAATATTTTTTTTTTGGATACCTCCAATCTCAAGCTAGAGCTTTCAATACAAATTATACATGGTTAAAGTTTGTTGAGTTTGTTGGTATTAAATGTTATGGTTAAATAAATTCAAATTAAATATGAGTTGAATTTGTACATATTGAAAGTCATGTTTTGAATTTGTTATTGTTGGATACCTAATCCTCATGAATATAATATTTTGTAAATATCACTGTAAATATAATTTAGGAGAAATATGAAGAGTCATAGCTCATATGAAGATTCATTCAGACCTTTTGGAAGATGAAACCAAGTGTCACGTCAATGGTAATTATGAATGTCTCATATTAATGAAATACATGAAAGTGTGGAGTTACTCATTTCCTTCCCATACCTAGCCTAATAATGGTATCAAAGTTAGAGTATGTTGAACTCCATTATTATTCCTCATGCATAAATAACTCTATCTCTCTGGTTACTCCCTCTATGAGTCTGTATTCACCTACAAAAATGGCTCTGGTTATTCCCCATGTCCCTCATCTTTTCCATTCATAGGTGTTAGGGTTTCCTCTCTATTTGGTGCAAATTCCTTTGGTGTTGAGTGGTCTCATTGAACTGGGTGATCAACCTACTAACCCTTCCCAAGGAACACAAGCTACTACTTCTAGGAATCCCATCCAATCACACTTGGAAGGATCAATTCCAATTCCTCCATATCCAGAGAGATTGTGAATAGATAAACCCCCTACATCACCATAATTTATTTTTCTACAGGAGTTAAGAAACATGTGTGTTAAAATCTTGTTATTCCAAGCCATAACAGATGTCCTGGTTTATGTTAAAGATGCTCAAGAACTTTTCTTAAGAAAACCAAGGAGAAAGAAGGACACTAATACTATCCATTTGATTAGGAAATATTTTCATAGCTATGTATATAGAACCAAGAATCCCAATTTTATCATTAATACCAATAACACTTCCATCCCTAACACTTTGATTGACCTAGGAGTAGCTATCAATGTGATGATCAAATAAAAAATGGAAAAAATCCAACTAACGGGTCTACATCCAACTCCTATAGTTATTCAACTAGTTGATAGGTCTACAGTCAAACCAGAGGGAATATTAGAATATGTAATGGTTTTTGTGGATTCTTAGGAGTGGACATCCGACTTTACGATATTGCAAACTGTTGAAATTCCTAGACAATGGATCTAGGTATAATATTTCTGAAAACTAGTAATTACTTCAAATGATATTAAACTTCCTTTTTACTTTTCAACATATCATTAAGCGATTACACTTCATAAATTCAACCATATAAATGTAGTATAACAATAAAATAGTAGAATAGTAGAGATCATAGAAAGACACAAGATTTACCCTGGGAAAACCCACGAGGAGGAAAAACCTAACAACCCTTTTGTTATTACCGAAAAATGGCTCACTACAAATATATACAATGGATGAAGAAACAATTAACACAAACACAACATACTACCAATATTCATGGAAGGATTACACTTAGTTTGTAAAGACAACCATAAAACTATGTAAAAGTGGTTCTAGAAATCAACACACATTTATCCAAAGAAGTGTGTGCATATCCACATGGGCTAACACAATGTACGATGTACACAGTGTGTAGAGTGCGCTACTAACAGTTGAAATACCTACGCAAACACATAAATGACACATTGATGAGTTTGTTTGGGCCTCAACCACTTTTGGGATGAAGGGGATCTCCCCCATACCCAAAATCGCCCCCAAATTTCTCCTTGGGATCGCTGAAAAGGATGGGAGGTGTTGGTTCTTGACCATTTTTTCGGAACACTTGGTCATATTTGACTGTTTTTGGGACCTTGATAGCCTTTCAAAGATGGAGTGCCAGATGAAGAGGAGTTTTGTTCATTTTGTATAGACTTGCAGAGCTTAGTGCAAGTCCTTGTGTGAAGGTACAGAAGGCTTTGTGCTGAAAGGAAAGGAAGAAGGATCTAGCGAGTTGCGCAGATCTTTTGTCTTGTGCGAAGTAAGGGTTTCTATGGCTCTATGCTAGTAACTGATTGGCCGACGATAATAAAGAAGAAGAGTTGGTGGATGTAGCCCCAGGGTTGGGGTGAACCACGTATATCCTGTGTTGTCTGCTTTATGCCTTGTTCTGATGCATTGATGTGATTATTTGCTAAGTGCTTTGAGATGAGTAGATAGATATGTTATATATGTTTATGCTTAGTGCTTATGATGTGTAGAATGTTAGGTCTGATTCACATGTATATGCTAAGTGCTTGACCTGTTAGATCTGAATGCTCTATGGATGATAAGTGATCAAACAATGTAGTCATTGTAAATGATGCAAAGCTCTGTTGTATCTGGGAAGTGGTTATTGATTTCATATTAAAGATCTAGTAGTGTTGAGTTCTATATTAAGTAAGGAATCACAAATCCATGTCCTAGCTAAGGTTTCAGACACTTGAGTCCTGCAACCACCCCTACCTCTACCTCGGGTGAGACTTCATCTACTTCGTAGGTGTTGCCAAAAGGGCCGGTAGTTAGGGTTTTGTTGGTGCGTTGTTGTAGTGTTGAACCCTGGGTCTACCCCTGTGCCAACAAATGGTTCTATTGTTGGGACCTAGAGCTGTGATTGTTGGGAAATGAGAAGAAGAAGCTTGGTGCAAAAAGGTTAACCTGAAAGTCTTGTGCGACGATATGTGCCCTAGTGCGTAGTATTCTAACTGATATGATAGAAAGAGGTTTGATCTGAAAGAAAAGAGGCCCGATCTGAAAGAAAAGAGGTTGGATCTGAAGAAAAGGAACAATATTTGAATGCTTTGTGCTCTGAGAAAGGTAAAAGTGGGGATTCTTGACTAAAAGAGGTAAGATCTATAAGCTATGTGCTCTGATAAAGGTATGACTAGTTAAAAGTTTTAGATCTGGAGGCTTTGTGCTCTGTAGAAGTAAGATAAGTGAAATTTTTTGTTTCTAAGGTATGGATCTAGGTATGTTTAATAGAGTTTATCCTAGTTTGAAAGATGGGGCACTGATACATGAAAGAAGGTTTGATATGAGTAGATCTGATAAGAATAATGATAGATATGTTATACCTATGCATAGAAAAAATGTTTGGAGTAACAAATGGGTGCAGAATTCTAGAAAGAATTTTTTGCAGATTACCTACCATGATCGTAGTGCGTAGTATATAGGAAGTTGGGGATCATTTAAAATAAAGAGATGAGTGACCCTCTATTACAGCTGCAGAAAACCTGGACATCTTGCTAAGGACTTCCCTGGCAGAGGATATAGTTGTCTTTGTTACAAAGATATGGACCATGAGGTATTGGATTGCCCTAGAATGATTGCTAGGCTGGAATAAATGAATTTGAATCAAGAAAACCCTGAGGCAGATCCAGAAGAGGTAGAACCCCAACAAGAATTAGAGAAGGTATTGATAGAAATGAAAGAGACCCTGAATGACCACTAATATGTTAGACTATCAAATATTTTCAAAGAAAAAGAGTGCATTGAAGCAAGAATAAGAGACTTTGACATTGACTTTGTCCTTGATGAAGGGACAAAAGTGAAAATTATGCCAGAAAGAACTTGGGAAGCTATAGGGAAGCCTTCTATGATCCCTTCATTAGGAGGAATATGACTATTCAGAGGAAAGATGATGATGTTATGTGGAAATATCACTCAGATACCTATGACAGTCAATGGAAATTCGACAAAGGAAGACATTGAGATTATTAAATTCATTGAAAACAACACCCCGTTTATGATGTTACTAGGAAGATAATGGATTGATAGAAATCAAGCTAGAACAAAGGAGGAAGAATAATTCTTAAAATAGAAGAGACAAGAGTTAAAATATTTCATGACCCGAAATATTGCATAGTTGATTGAAGAACAGGAGAACAGATCAAAGCTACTTGACACTAGAAGACCATATATCGAAGTTACAAGAACATAGGAGGACATACCAAAAGTTGAAATTTCTACCCTAGAAGAAGTGATACACCGGAATCCTAGGAGAGGATCTCAACAGCGTGAAGTGACTATGCCCAAGGAAAATAAGAATTAGGATGGGAAAATAACCAACAAGATGAAGCTCATGGGGAAAAAGGATAAGAAGCTAAGTAAGAAGAAGGCTAGGATTGAGAGGCTACAATACGTTCCATAGGGTACCTCACATAAAGAAAATTTGCAGAAATGGAGCTTTGTCGGGATATCAGAACAATGACATATGCCACTTAGCTATGGCAAAGAAATGTAGCCGTTAGAAGCCGATATATCCATTCGACTGCTGCTCCGAATGGCTAGAAAAGAATTTATCGTTCGCCACCAGACCATTGGACCATGCCATAATGGAAAAAAGAAGAGTTAATGAGGATCATAAATATTGCAAGTAAACCATTACCAAGATTTCATATTTATCTCATCACGCCATGAACAAGGAACACTTTTTCCAACTGAGAATTTGAAGCCCGCAGACTAGCAATTGCATACAGTTCTCATTATGATCTTGTTGTTCACTCTAGTGCAGTGTCTAAGACCGTCGTGAACCCGATTATTTTATCCTGAGCACGTATGTCCGATGAGCTTACCGCTACTGAAGAATCTGTTACATAATTTCTCCTTGAGATAAGAACTGAGAGAGTCATGTCGGATCGAGGGTTATCCACAGGATTACAGGCATCATCCATGAGAGGACTGGAAGCCTCTCCATCCACTGCTCGCACTGGTCCGTCCTGGCCAACCAATGAGAAATGTACTAAGCACAGAGATGGCCTCACCAATGCCAAGATGATTCCAAGCATTCTACCTGCCTATCTACCCCCTCTGAGCGGTGCCATCAACCGTGACAGTGTACCCCGAGAGTTTGAATATCCTGTGATCAATGCATATCTTCCGAAAGGGGTGCGCACAGTTCGTGTTGACCAGGATAAGCTCACAGCATTGAAATTTAGTGACTTCAACCTTGGAGATTGGAAATCTTACAGCATGATTGCCTCGCATAAGTACTTAACCAGGACCAAAGGAAATAATTTGAAGATTATCCCGCAACCATGGACCCATAACCTCGTGCAGTCCACACTACTTAATGTGATGAAGATCCCTCACTTCGACCGACACCAGGAAGTAAACACATGCATGAAATTGATGTTATCCTTCTACCATGGAGGTTACTTATGGTTGAATCATCGCATCACTGTGGATTTGACATTGATCAATTAGATCAAAGGGGTAATCATGCAGGGCCCTGAACCACATGAGTTTTACCCTAGAAGACCTCAGACTGAGAATTATCCCAGTGAATCAAAGAGACGTATGGAGATGTAGAGAAGGGTACATGAGGTTACAAGGTAGCCTCTATCCAGAGCAACACAGTGCGCCTCACATGTCAGCTGATTGTAGGCAAGCTAGTTCACAAGAACCATCCCACCCAAGTAATTGGATTCGTTGTTGACCTCGCCGGGAAGTGCGCAGAAGGACTATAGATGAATTAAGTGCAGTACCTCGTGAACCAGCTAGAGATTGATTGTAGAGGAGCACAGGACCAAGGATATGAGTTCCACTTCGACTGGCTTCTCATATTGATAGCTTTCATTACATGGGAGATGTCGGAAGGTGCAACCTTCCCGGACATCAAGCCCTTTGAGCCTTTAGCTGCAAATTTCAGTACCTTGTGGTACTCGAGTGATATGAAGAAGTAGTGGCAATACAATGCTGTCTTCCATGCCTACTACAATCAATTGAAGATCACAATCTAGTCTACACCACACATCACTCCGAACACCCTCTACAGGTTTCAGCCCCTAATGAAGTTCAACGCAAACAAGCACTTTATATACATCACACTGTGCGCTAATGAGCACAAGCAACATTTATAGTCCTATTATAAGTTAACAGAAGAATACTTGGAACAAATCACCAAGGAGTGGTCGGAAGACCTCCTCATCTCAGCAGACCCCACGAAGATTTCTAACATCGATAGTCCAGAACCTGTGCATGATACCCCTGGACCAAGAAATACCAAGGAAGATGAAGAAGTTCAAGATGTCAACAATACTTCTACGAAGACCACTTCAATCTCACCTGAGCAGGGAGGTGATGGTGGAGAGACAGGTAGAACAGAAGTCAAGCAAAATAAAGGCGAAGTTACATCGCCTAGAGAGGAGGAGGATCCCTCCAAGAAAAGGAAGGTTACCCCACCAAAGCCTTCATCTAGGAAGAAATCTAAGGAAACCAGAACCAAGTTTGAGACTGTTCTCACTCCGGATGAATTTGACTTCATAGTCGTTGAACTGAACGATACTTCACTAGAGATAGCCAAAACGAAGGAAGCCAAGCAAGAGGAAGTGTTCAGTCGCATCATGGACGAGCTTCAATGAGTACAACAAGAAATACAGTCTAGTCACACAGTTTCCACTGTGCCCCTGCCATCAGGAACAAAAAAATTAGGTGATGAGCTATCCCAACTACATCGGATTGCTGATACAATCGAAGCTCACCTTTGACGAACTCAAGAAGAGACAACACAAGCCACCCAGGCTTTAGTGCAAGTACACAAATACCTTGAGGACCACAGAAGTACTACAGAAAAGTAAAATCTCGCTCTACAAGAAAAATAGAATGAAGAGAAAGCAATGCTACATAAAAACAAGGAACATTTTCTCATAGAGAAACTCCAAGTACAGGAAAGGGTTCACAATGCACTTCGCTCTGTGATAGTCATAGAAGTGAAAACTGAGGAATGAGTCCCATAGAAGGTGGCACAACTCAAAGAAGTAATCCAGCAGCTTCAACAATGCATTGCAGATATGGAACTTTGTACCGTACCTGAGACTCCTCAAGAAATCAGAGACCTAAGAGAGGCAACTGCTCACAACATAGTTAGTAGAATAAAAGCCCTTTTCTTGGAGTGCAAGCAACTGATATCCAGGAGCGCTTAGACATATGAAAACCTTACAGAAAATCTAGAGTTACAGGCGCTAGATTCATAGCTCCAGGAAGCAAAGTAGCATGCAGATATGCTACAGGTGCAACTAAAGGCCTTAACATTAGTTGAAAGAATGAAGAGGTTTCCCAAGTATCGCATGACCCAGCAACAGATCCACACAATCCATAGCAAAGCGATGGAAGTATCTCAACCACTTCAACCAGTGCAAGAGAAGGCATGCCAACTGTTCACCGAAGTTGAAATCCAAGGAGCCGAATTAGAACAGGTCGTCATCATAGTAGAACAATGCCTAGAAGGGCCAGTCAATGACGCACTCACCCAGGAGTTCACTGAGAAAGAGGTCATAGCATTGTAGAAGGTCAAAGAAGCTCGAGCCACACTCAAGGCATTCAAGTCAGAATTTCTCAGACCAGAGTGACTCAAGACGAGTCACAGGTGAGTGTTGGGGGCTTGTTGGCCCTTTACCAAGTTTTGGGAACACTTGGTCATATTTGACAATTTTTGGTACCTCGATAGCCTATCAAAGATGGAGCGCCAGACAAAGTGGAGATTACAAAATCTCGACCCACTTTTGGGTCCCTTTTTGGGTTTTGGGAATATGTAATGGGAAAGGGATGATAGCTCGTGGGTTTACCCACGCTTAGGCCCATGTTGAATGTATAAATAGAGGAGTAATAGAGAAGAATATTGTATGTATGTGATATAGGCTAAGTGCCAAGGGGGGATCTGTGTGATCAAGAGTTTTTTTCATTCCATATAGACTTGCAAAGCTTAGTGCAAGTCCCTGTGTGAAGGTATAGAAAGATTTGTGTTGAAAGGAAAGGAAGAAGGATCTAGCGAGCTGCGTAGATCTTCTGTCCTATGTGAAGTAAGGATTTCTATGTCTATGTGCTTGTAACCGATTGGACGATGATAATAAAGAAGAAGAGTTGGTGGACGTAGCCCCAGTGTGGGGCTGAACCACATAAATCCTATGTTGTCCGCTTTGTGCCTTATTCTGATGCATTGATGTGATTATTTTCTAAGTGATTTGAGATTAGTAGATAGATCTGTTATATATGTTTATGCTTAGTTCTTATGATGTGTAGAATGTTAGGTATGATTCACATGTATATGCTAAGTGCTTGACCTGTTAGATCTGAATGCTCTGTGGATGATAACTGATCAAACAATCTAGTCATTGTGAATGATGCAAAGCTCTGTTGTATCTGTGAAGTGGTTATTGATTTCATATTAAATATCCAGTAGTGTTCAGTGCTATATTAAGTAAGGAATCATAGATCCATGTCCCATCTAAGTTTGCAGACACTTGAGTCCTGCAACCAACCCTACCTCTACCTCGAGTGAGACTTCATCTGCTTCATAGGTGTTGCTAAAAGGGCCGATAGTTAGGGTTTTGTTGGTGCGTTGTTGTAGCGTTGAACCCTAGGTCTTCCCCTATGCTAATAAGAGGTACCTCCAAGGGCCTCCCATTCACATTTGGAACCAGTTAAGAAAAATATTTCCATCCTCCTATAAATAAAGGGCCATTAAATGCAAAAAAAAAAGAATAATTTGAGTATTGTTATGCTGCTCATTTTTAGTTTCGGGAAGCCATCTTCCTCTTAGAAATCTTTGGGAATCCATAGCAAGTGTTAGTAATCTCTCCTCTTGAGTAGTCCATCACTCTTTTCTTCACCATTTTCCTTTGTTAGCCATTGATACTAGAAATAAGAATTTGTACTTGGGGACTGGAGAGCCTTCCCAAGGAGGAAGAGGGACTCATAAGTTCCCATATTTTTCCAAGGAGTATCACTTCGAAGATCAATTTACTTGGTATATCTCTCTTGTGTTATCTTTGTGCATTCATTTCAAGTTATTGTTTGTTTAGTTTAGATTTATTTCACTGTTTTTTATTTCTTGTTTGTTTATTTTAGTTGAGCCACTAACCAACTAACTATCTATTGTTCTTTTTGGGTATCCTAACTAGATAGTTAAGGGACCTCCTTTTTCTCACCCTTGTACCAAAAGGAACCCAATAGATTGGATACCATACTAGGGAATTGAATAAAAATTCTCCCCAAATAGGATGTTAAAGTTTGCTTTCTTACTTGTTTTCATGTGCAGGGGTCAAAACCGACCTAAACTCATCACTTGTGAGCAAGATTTCACCCCACAGTAAAAGAGTTTTATCAAATCTTTGTCCCACCAAATTTCTTGCATGTGTTCATGTTCGAGATGAACGAACGTGTGGTCCATGCACATTTGTGCTTTGCCAAAACTCTCCAAAAGCGCATTCGGCACAATGTGCACACATGTTTATGATTCTACCACGTACCTGTCTTATTTTGGAAAAATTGTAAGGCTTGAGATTCCCACTACTACACAATAGTTTAGATTTGATTTTAGTACTTTGTAAAATCTAGTACAAGCAGGATGAGATCTCAGTATTGCATCCATAAACCCCACATCACACATAGATAATTAGGGAGATTAAAAGGAACCACAATATCTTTGATTTCCTTGATTTATATGTGGATGGCTTAAAAGGTTTTGCATTTGAATTTTAGAACAAAGATTTCATTTTACAAAGTCATCACAGTAAACCATGACTAGAATACCATCTAAACCAATCTTGGAGTATGTTATTTCCTCTCACCTTAGTGTGATATTGGAAATCAGAAAAATAAGTTGCTTAGATAAGTCTCCATCTCCCTTGGTAAATCAAATCATTTTCAAAAAGAGGTGAAGCATCTCAACTAACTTGTTGAAAATTAGATCTTAAAAGAGTTGTAAGGGCCTATATGCCCACATGCACGCAATTCTAGGATAGTTTTCAAATTTTTAGAGAAAGTCACATAAGGAGTTTAAAATTTTTGTAAGGGCCCACACATGCCCACATGCTCACAATCTAGGACTAGTTTCAAGTTTTTTAGATTACAAAACACCTTAGAAAGATAAAGGGTCCAAGTAAGGATTATCAAATCTGCCATGATAGATTAGTATTTCTTTTAGTTTGCAAGGGTCATTTTCAAACAAATTTACTATGTTATCTAAACAATATAAGTAACCGACCACACGATTTCCACCATGCTAAAATATTGAATTTAAATTATTAAAAACTTGTTTCACTATCACCACTCCTTGCACACACTCTCACTCATCCAAAAACCATTTTTCTAGATACTTGAAACTCTTGTGGATTTCATTTGTTTAGAAAAGGGTATTTTGTGCACACCGTCATTAAGAATGAAGTTGTTCCATGACCCCAACTTCGCAACCCTCTTTCACATTCTAAAAACAACCATAATTAACCCACTTTCTAACCTCCATAGGAGGAACACAAAATAATTTGGTATTCTAAGTTACGATTTTGGGAATAGGGATCCAAAAAGCTCCCCATCATCATTTCTTATTTGAAACTTAGAAAGTTGTGAATTAGGGTCCCAAAATCCTCCCATTCAATAATTCCTATATCATACGGCAGGGAGACACCCGTGAAGGGTCAAAGGATGAGGTCTAGTTGTTATGTGTGTGCCTCCTTAGGTCACCCAACCCTTGGAAAGAATCGAGCTTGTGACCGATTTCTAAGGACGAAAATCTAAATTCCATGCTTGATGGAGGTAGCTTAGTATCCAAAACTTAGAATTTATCTACCCAAGGTGGCGGTTATGCACTGCAATCATACCTTAGTCATATTTTGAACAATTGTTGGGAAATATCACCAATACTTCTGGGATATGCCCCCTTCATCCCTCATTATAACTGATTGTTCATCCATTCACTAGTTTCTCCTCAAGTGGGTTTTGGCTCCACTATCGAGAGATTTTTTGGAGGTCCAATGCTATTTGAGAGGAAGGAAGTTATGTCAGATAGAACAGAAGCACCTTTTATTTGATTTATTATTTCTTCCAAGAGGATTTACCGAAATATCAAACCATTTTTCACATTTTCTTGATGTATGATTTTCACCACTTGAAGTACATGCAATTTTACTAATACATTGTTTAAAGTAATTTGAAATAATATTTCCCTATCATTCCTCACCACCTTTTACACACACACACACACTTCTAGGCAGGAATCATATGGGAACCATAATATCCCCATCATTCTAGATGCTTGAGAAATTTACCCCCAATTTTGGGTTGTGTTCCTAATTTTGTTGAGACACCAACAATACCATCACATACACCAGTTAGTGCCACGTTATTTGGCTCAGGATTACTAGGAGCCACTTTTCTTAGAACCAAGATCCTGAGAAAATCCCAAACAAACCCTCCACCACAAGGAGGTAGAGCCCAAACATTTTCACAAAGTACAAGCTCCCAAGGAACCACTTCCTCCCATAACATGGCATGGCCCACTCCTATCATGACCTTTTTGGCTTCACTCAATATCCTCGATCTAACTAAAATGAAAAATTATCCCATATTAGATGACCCCACGTGGCCGAATATGCCCACAAAAATACCTTCAAAGATCGCTAAGTTTGATGGAAAAGATGGAGAGGATCCCACCAAACATGTCATGTCCTTCCACTTGTGGTTCTCTTCCAATATCATAATGGAGGATTCCATTCGTCTAAGGCTATTTTAGAGAACCATCACCGGTACAACAACAAAATGATATGTGGATGACAATTTCAGAGCCCACACAACATTTGAATCATTAGCCAAAACATTCCTATCATTTTTTCAACTTCCCATCCGTCATGATACTGGATCTGAAATCCTATCATAGTGAAAACAAAACATCGATACTCACATTTCATACCATATTAATGAATGGCGTAGATGTCACAACCTTTGTAAAGTGAACACCATCCCACAACAAATGGTGGATTAGTTCCTCTGATCACTCGTTCCTACCCTTGCTAAAGATGTGGCCACAACTCTCCACCAAAGTGAAGATGAATCCATCATTAAGGCACAATCATTTGACCTCATTTACTCCTAATTAGGGTACCTATAAACTATCTTTCCAGATGCTCCTCATCCTTTGTCTTTTGGTGAAGAAAACCCTGAAACATCACATGCCACCGATGGGTTGATCGACTCCATGGCTCATACCCAACCAAACACACAATCAATACCTACATATGGGACCAACCCATAATTTCAACCATATGGGGGAGATTCATATTACCCTCC
>JZKD02S1993897.1:10194-20916 GCA_000966675.3 Picea glauca | reverse complement strand
CATCTTGATCTTCAACTTCAGAAAATGTAAACATTTTCCTCTAGGTCCCTTAAATAAATATCTCTCTGCTTGGCTATATGATTCTACTCTGTCAATAGAAAACTCAGTAATGTACCCTCCAATGGTACTATCAAACCAATGATTGAATGCTCTTGAAATGATGTCATCAAATCTCTTGACCTTCTTGATAAGTGCCAACGTCCAAACCATAGGTGGTCCGAGTCTGATTTCAAAATGGTATCTTCTAATCTGGATAGCCAATCGTATCGCTCCTGATGGATTTCTCCAAAGAAGATCTCGTGTATATCAGTAAATATATACCTTCCCAACCAATACTCTGTACTAAGATTAGGGTTCTTGTTCTGAGCTTCTGCAAAGTCCCTTTCTTGTTCTTCTATCCACTTCTGAATCTCTGTCTTTGATGGAAACCACCTTGACATTCCCTGAATAATATCTTGGTCTCGACAATGGAACCATATGTTGGCACAAGGGAAGACCCAGGGTTCGACTCTAACAACACACCAGCAAGCCCTAACTATTGGCCCTTTCAGAAACACCTGTGAAGCCGATGCAGTTTCACCCGAAGTAGCAATAGGGGGTTGCATGACATAGGTGTCTATAACTAGAGGAAATGCAAAGTGGGTCCAAAACAACAACAACATAACATCTAGATATCATTTACCAACTCAAACCTACTTCACACAGTTATATCTCAGATCTAAAACAATGATGCAATAACAGAGTAATCAAAAGGCAAAATAACACAACATCAATCCCACAGAACAACAAGATATACGTGGTTCACCCTCTCTCTAGGGCTACGTCCACATAACCATGTTTCTTGATATTATAGGAAAAAATACAGTTCTATCTGTGCTCTTAGCTTGCATATCTCTCTCCTTCTCTCTCCCTTTCTCTCCCCTCCCTGTGCACCCAACTATAGGGTTGATCTTCGAACCCAACTGAAGATATTACAACACAGACTCTCTCTCAACAGAATAATTCTCTCTCTCAACAACAATAATTGCTCATTACCTTCTCTAACCCAACCTAGATCATCTTGACCTTTATTTATACATTACAATGACTCTTGGACAACCTTAGGCCGAAACCTAGGTGTCAAAACCCTAAAATTACAAAACCCTACGTGTCTAAAACCTAGTTCAACTTGACCCATGTTTTCATGGCTTCACTAGCCTATCTTTCCTTCTTTCCCGCAAGGTGCTCCAAGCACTCGTTGATGAATTTTTCTGCTTGTTGAGTTGTCCATGATCCATCTTCCTTCCTGATCTGTCTTCCTCGGTCTTCTTGTTCAACAACTCTCTTTCTCTTACTTCGCTCCTTCTTTTCTGCTTCATTAACCACTTTGACCCAATCTCATTCTATGTGCTTTCTTCACAATTCTCACTTCACACTTCTTTCATTAATCTCCACAACCTTACATAACCAAGGGTCAACAATGATCTTAGAAATATCAGGGAGGAAGTGGATTCAGAGGATGGAAATCTCTGGAAAAGGGCCATGGGCGAAGAAAATGCATCTTTGGATAAGAGTGAGGCTTGGGATCTAGTGGAGTTGCTGACTGGAAGAATTCCCATTGGCAACAAATGGGTATTTAAAAAGAAGCTGAATGTAGAGGGAAAAGTGGAGAAATACAAAGCTCGGTTAGTAGCAAAGGGTTATTCCCAGGTTGAGGGAGTTGATTTTGGTGAGATTTTTTCTCCTGTTGCCAAGTTAACCTCTATAAAATTTATGTTATTTGTTGCTGCTGCATTTGATTTTGAAGTAGAACAAATGGATGTGAAGACAACATTCCTACATGGGGATCTGGAAGAAGAAATACATATGAAGCAACCAGAAGGTTATGCTGTGAAGGGAAAGAAGGAGTTGGTATGCAAGATGAAAAAGTACCTGTATGGTTTAAAACAATAACCGAGGATGTGGTATCAAAAATTTGATAATTATATGCCGGGACTTGGCTTTACAAGGAGCAAAGAGGATCACTGTGTGTATTTTAAATTAATTGGTGATCATTTGATTTATTTGGTCTTGTATGTGGATGACATGTTGTTGATAGGAAACAACAAGGAGATTATCTAGGATGTGAAAACTCAGTTGTCCTTTAAATTTGACATGAAGGATCTCGGTGCTTCAAATTTCATTTTGGGCATGGAAATTAAAAGAGATCGGAAAAAGAGGAAACTCTGGTTAAATCATAGAAAATATGTCGAGACAATATTGTCAAGGTTTAATATGCAGGAATGTAAATTGGTAGGTTCCTATTCATGTTGGTTTAAAGGTATCTGTGGATTAGTGTCCCAAGACATAGGAAGAGGAGTAGGACATGTCTCATGTTCCATATGTGAGTGCAGTTAGCAGTTTGATGTATGAAATGGTCTGTACTAGACCGGACATTGCACATGCAGTGGGAGTTTTGAGTAGGTATATGTCAAAACCAGGGAAGGAGCATTGGACAACAATAAAAAGGGTTTTTAGGTATTTGCGTGGCACTGCTGAATTGTGCTACCAAGGAAGACCGAGATTGGATAGAGTGGTGGATATACATGGCTTTATGGATGCAGACTGGGCTGGAGATCTAGATCATAGGATATCTACAAGTGGGTATGTGTTTAACATGTTTGGAGGAGAAATAAGTTGGATGAGTAAAAGATAGGCTGTAGTGGCACTTTCAAATACATAAGTTGAATACATGGAAGCCACTCATGCAAGTAAGGAATCAGTATGGTTACAAATATTGTGTTCAAGGATTGGGTTGGTACAACAAGTTGTAAGGATAGATTGTGACAGTCAAAGTGAAATTTTTCTGGCAAAGAACCCGACTTATCATTCAAAGACAAAGCATATTGATATTCAATATTACTTTGTGAGAGACATGATTGAAGAAAATAAAGTACTGCTGATGAAGGTGGAGACTTTGAAGAATGTTTCAGATTCATTAAAAAAATCTATGAGCACTGAGAAGTTCTCTTGGTGTAGAGGATCCATGGGCATTGTTGCTATGGATTGTTGACTATGTAACCCTGTAACCCCCTGTATGCAAAGAAAAAAAGAGAGGAAGAATGTTGGTTAGGTGTTATATTATTTTCATGAGTATTAGTGTTTGTGCGTTGTGCTAGGCGCGAATTCCCCCCGCGTGGGGGTTCGCGGTAGCGCCCCCGAGAAATTTTTTTCTTCCTCGGGAAACATGCCACATATTTAGGTGGTTTTTCGGTACATGGTTTCTTTGCCAATGGATTTCTATTTCCGGTTAAGGAATTAGGGTTGTTAACTAATCCAGGTTATTGGGTTAGGGTTTTGGATGTCGTTGGATCCTATATGTATATTGTATTGTAAACACTGTATCACTATGAATGAATATAGAATATGTTGGTTTTCCCGGTTTGGATTTCCAGGGGAAAGATCTCTGTGTAATGTTTTTATTTTCCATTTTATCTGTTTTGTTCTTTTACTGAAAATCTATTTGCAGTAAATATTGTACAAGGTTAAAATATATAGTTTCCTGGCTGAGGGCCCATGCAATATGGGAGAATCCCAACAGGAACCTTTGGTATAAATTGACTAGTCCCAAGAAGCTCCGAAGCTCGGTCACTGTGGTCGGGGCTGGCCAGTCACGGATGACTTGGATCTTAGCTGGATAAACATGTACCCCATGCTCATCAACAATGTATCCCAGGTATTGGACCATGTTCATGCCAAAAGAGCATTTTCCCAAGTTGGCATAAATCTTGTACTGCCGTAGAGTGCTCAAAACCTGTTGAATATGCCGCATGTCCTCCTCCCATGTTCTGTTGAAGATGAGGATTTCCTCCAAATATACTACCACAAAGGAGTTGGTGAAGGGTCTCAATACATCATCCATCAACCTCATGAAAGTGGTTGGTGCTTTTGTTAAGCCAAAGGGCATGACTAACCATTCATAGAGACCTTCTTTAGACTTGAAGGTTGTCTTCCAAACATTAGTTGGTTCGATGGGAACCTGGTGGTAGCCAGACTTCAGGTCAATATTGCTGAAGAAATTTTCCCCTTTGAGTTGGTCAAGAAGGTCATCAATCTTGGGAATGGGGCAGTGGTTCCTGACTATGATTTTGTTTAAGGCTCTGTAATCAATGCAGAGTTGCCAAGTCTCGTCTTTCTTCTGCACTAGTACAATCAGGATTCTGCAAGGGGAGGAGTTAGATCTTGACCCTTTTGAAGAATCTCTTGGATCTAAATCCTGATTTTGTCATTCTCCATTAGCGAACACTGATAGACTGGTCCATTAGATAGAGGTGCATTGGGGGTCATATCAATTGGATGCTTGACTTGGTAGTGTGGCGGTATCCCTGTAGGTGAGGCGAAGATGTCTCTGTATTCTTCCACGATCCCATCCACTTGCTTCTGTTAGCTCCTAGAAAATCAGCCTCTCAAGTCAGTCTTTTCACCAAAGTGTGGTCATGTCAATTGTATTGGAAGAGTGACTAGTAGTCTTCAAGGTTCACTTAGTCAATATTATCATATTGAAAAGTGTCTTAGTTTGAGTTATCTTAAGCCTAGAGAGTGGGTCCTACATCCAAGAAGAGTCATTATTGGTCTTAATAATCCCTCATTTAGCATTGTTAGTTATTATGAGACCATGTCTAATAAAATTTTCCCACTTCACAAGTTTGTAGTGCAGACATTGTTTTTTATAACCATTGTGTTGACAACTCAACACTATTTTGTAGCGCAAGTCACATTTTCTCCATTTTCCGCGCTACAAAAAACTAAGTGATTTGTTGTAGGTTACTGAATACCTAATGGATCCAAAGACATATGTTTTGATCTGTTGAAATATCAATATTACACAGAAGGAGGAAGTACATATTATTTTATGACTTTCTATTTTCAAAATTTTTCTCTCGGATTGCAGAACAAGGGTATTTTTTTCTTCTTTCCCATTAAATGTGATGCATTTGGTTCTAGTAGAGAACAAGGAATATTATGAATAAGTCCTTATGAAGACAAAAGTTTAGATCACCTGCAGGAGTATGTANGACATTGCACATGCAGTGGGAGTTTTGAGTAGGTATATGTCAAAACCAGGGAAGGAGCATTGGACAACAATAAAAAGGGTTTTTAGGTATTTGCGTGGCACTGCTGAATTGTGCTACCAAGGAAGACCGAGATTGGATAGAGTGGTGGATATACATGGCTTTATGGATGCAGACTGGGCTGGAGATCTAGATCATAGGATATCTACAAGTGGGTATGTGTTTAACATGTTTGGAGGAGAAATAAGTTGGATGAGTAAAAGATAGGCTGTAGTGGCACTTTCAAATACATAAGTTGAATACATGGAAGCCACTCATGCAAGTAAGGAATCAGTATGGTTACAAATATTGTGTTCAAGGATTGGGTTGGTACAACAAGTTGTAAGGATAGATTGTGACAGTCAAAGTGAAATTTTTTTGGCAAAGAACCCGACTTATCATTCAAAGACAAAGCATATTGATATTCAATATTACTTTGTGAGAGACATGATTGAAGAAAATAAAGTACCGCTGATGAAGGTGGAGACTTTGAAGAATGTTTCAGATTCATTAAAAAAATCTATGAGCACTGAGAAGTTCTCTTGGTGTAGAGGATCCATGGGCATTGTTTCTATGGATTGTTGACTATGTAACCCTGTAACCCCCTGTATGCAAAGAAAAAAAAAGAGGAAGAATGTTGGGTAGGTGTTATATTCTTTTCATGAGTATTAGTGTTTGTGCGTTGTGCTAGGCGCGAATTCCCCCCGCGTGGGGGTTCGCGGTAGCGCCCCCGAGAAATTTTTTTCTTCCTCGGGAAACATGCCACATATTTAGGTGGTTTTTCGGTACATGGTTTCTTTGCCAATGGATTTCTATTTCCGGTTAAGGAATTAGGGTTGTTAACTAATCCAGGTTATTGGGTTAGGGTTTTGGATGTCGTTGGATCCTATATGTATATTGTATTGTAAACACTGTATCACTATGAATGAATATAGAATATGTTGGTTTTCCCGGTTTGGATTTCCAGGGGAAAGATCTCTGTGT
Organism: Picea glauca; assembly: GCA_000966675.3. NCBI lineage: Eukaryota > Viridiplantae > Streptophyta > Pinopsida > Pinales > Pinaceae > Picea > Picea glauca. The sequence continues at coordinate 14,863 of JZKD02S1993897.1, read as the reverse complement.
AATGTTTTTATTTTCCATTTTATCTGTTTTGTTCTTTTACTGAAAATCTATTTGCAGTAAATATTGTACAAGGTTAAAATATATAGTTTCCTGGCTGAGGGCCCATGCAATATGGGAGAATCCCAACAGGAACCTTTGGTATAAATTGACTAGTCCCAAGAAGCTCCGAAGCTCGGTCACTGTGGTCGGGGCTGGCCAGTCACGGATGACTTGGATCTTAGCTGGATAAACATGTACCCCATGCTCATCAACAATGTATCCCAGGTATTGGACCATGTTCATGCCAAAAGAGCATTTTCCCAAGTTGGCATAAATCTTGTACTGCCGTAGAGTGCTCAAAACCTGTTGAATATGCCGCATGTCCTCCTCCCATGTTCTGTTGAAGATGAGGATTTCCTCCAAATATACTACCACAAAGGAGTTGGTGAAGGGTCTCAATACATCATCCATCAACCTCATGAAAGTGGTTGGTGCTTTTGTTAAGCCAAAGGGCATGACTAACCATTCATAGAGACCTTCTTTAGACTTGAAGGTTGTCTTCCAAACATTAGTTGGTTCGATGGGAACCTGGTGGTAGCCAGACTTCAGGTCAATATTGCTGAAGAAATTTTCCCCTTTGAGTTGGTCAAGAAGGTCATCAATCTTGGGAATGGGGCAGTGGTTCCTGACTATGATTTTGTTTAAGGCTCTGTAATCAATGCAGAGTTGCCAAGTCTCGTCTTTCTTCTGCACTAGTACAATCAGGATTCTGCAAGGGGAGGAGTTAGATCTTGACCCTTTTGAAGAATCTCTTGGATCTAAATCCTGATTTTGTCATTCTCCATTAGCGAACACTGATAGACTGGTCCATTAGATAGAGGTGCATTGGGGGTCATATCAATTGGATGCTTGACTTGGTAGTGTGGCGGTATCCCTGTAGGTGAGGCGAAGATGTCTCTGTATTCTTCCACGATCCCATCCACTTGCTTCTGTTAGCTCCTAGAAAATCAGCCTCTCAAGTCAGTCTTTTCACCAAAGTGTGGTCATGTCAATTGTATTGGAAGAGTGACTAGTAGTCTTCAAGGTTCACTTAGTCAATATTATCATATTGAAAAGTGTCTTAGTTTGAGTTATCTTAAGCCTAGAGAGTGGGTCCTACATCCAAGAAGAGTCATTATTGGTCTTAATAATCCCTCATTTAGCATTGTTAGTTATTATGAGACCATGTCTAATAAAATTTTCCCACTTCACAAGTTTGTAGTGCAGACATTGTTTTTTATAACCATTGTGTTGACAACTCAACACTATTTTGTAGCGCAAGTCACATTTTCTCCATTTTCCGCGCTACAAAAAACTAAGTGATTTGTTGTAGGTTACTGAATACCTAATGGATCCAAAGACATATGTTTTGATCTGTTGAAATATCAATATTACACAGAAGGAGGAAGTACATATTATTTTATGACTTTCTATTTTCAAAATTTTTCTCTCGGATTGCAGAACAAGGGTATTTTTTTCTTCTTTCCCATTAAATGTGATGCATTTGGTTCTAGTAGAGAACAAGGAATATTATGAATAAGTCCTTATGAAGACAAAAGTTTAGATCACCTGCAGGAGTATGTAMAACATATAAGATTTTACCAAGTTCTCAATGTGTAGAAATCTACACTCATTTCATACTATGTTTTGCTACAACTAGGTGATTGATMAAARCAAGTCAGGGGTGGATATGGCCATAGTGGAAGTGTTTTCAGAGTTTCTTTTTCAAAATCAAGAGTATCARACTCTTGTGTAGCTKTTCTAGAAACATTTTATGCTTCCTTCAAGCATTTGAAGTTTCATACTTAGCCACAAACCTAAATTTCACATAAGGAGAAAACAAAGTATCTATGTTTCATCTTTTTTGAYAGTTCCTATTGAAGTGAAAARGAATGGAATGCCTTATCAKAAGGCTTGATGTTCAAGGAAATGCAAATACACCATGTCAATTTCAGAATATTGTAACAAGGATAAGTTTTGGTGATCTAAAATTCATCCAAAATTTCATAAATTTTGCTAATGAATGAATTTATGTTTTGAGAGTGTTTAGGGACACAATAACATTATCCATGATTACATACATATGATACATCATTAATAATGCATATCAGCACAAAGTATCAATGAATTCATTAGTTGGAAACAAGACATTGCTCATTTGGCAAAAATCCTAGTTTCATTAGGGATTATGTTTACTTCATCAAAATGGCATGGAGGATGGTTTATTCAGTTGGAGCAGCTACATTATGGATTATAATACATTGTATAATCATTTTAAAACCTTTAGAACCATTCCAAAGCATTGGATTTACCCGAAAGAATCAAATTGAAAATTCCAAAGAGTTGGTAGCGCAAATCCTGTTTTTGCAGTGTAATGCGCTACCAACTTGTTGTATGTCGCAATTTTCACAAATTTTGGTCAAAAGGTAAAAAAATAGACGTGGAAAGAAGTTTTTTGGGTCAAGGTGGACACAGATAAGATGATCCCCCATCAAATCATGCAGGTGGCACTTCGTTTCCTCAATGGAAACGTTCTAGGGATCAAATCCTAGATTATAGGAATATGACTAGATTTTGGAAATCTGTGTTTTCCTGTTTTAGTCATCTTTTTTGGAGATAGATTCCGATGAGATGGAAATGAATTTTTGGAAAGTGAGAGAGTTTTTTCACAAGAACGAGCTCCTCTTCAAAAAAATCTCTCATTTTTCCAACAACTGTTAGGATTTGGTAGATATGGATGAACCTTTGAGAGAAATATTTCCAGAAATTGTATACTTTGTTTTTGCTAGCCACCTCACAAATTCAAATTTGAGTTGGATATCTTCAACAAACCAAAGATAGTTGAAGAGGTTATGAGATTCATATATTTTGGATCTATATGAGCATGTAATATACATATAAAGAGGAACAAAGGGAGGAGTTGGAGGTGGGATTTTGGAGATCTTCCTAGACTCTTTTATTGTAAAGACTTTTGATAATATATACTGGAAAAATAAGCTTCTTTCACTGTTATTGTTTAGACCTCTGTTCATTCATCTCTTCCTGTACTTATGATTGAATGTCATGTTCATTTCTTTGTTTACTCAATGACTGATAGTTGTCATCTTATCTTTGCATTGGTAAACTAAGATTATAAGTATTCTTCCTTGTTATAATCAATCTTTCATTTATGTTTTTAATATACACGATCTTGTTGGTATAGTGAGTGTTCTCCATCCATCTGAGTTTAAAAACCATTATGATAAATAACTTTGAGAGACTTATCTTTCCTGGATATGTTCAATGTATATTGAGTGAGTGAGTGAGTGAGTTATCCATTTTTGATCCAATTTTACATATTCCATTAAACAATCTATTAAGTTACCAATCTTACTCAACCTAAAGCCTTGAGTAACTCTTGGAGTGATAACAAATTTGCGTGATTTCTGGGGAGAGGAGTGTGAAGCAAGCTTCCATGGGAGACGACATAGTTCTATATTTTGATGATAGATAAAGGTTGGGCATTATATTGGTTGTAATATTCTATCCGATGACTCCGACGAATTCAGTGGGGACTCCATAATCTTCAAATGTCAAAGGCATTTGCTGCTCTTTTGGCTAGGAGGTTTGCACCTCTTAACTTTTCTGCAGTCCCTGGTTTCCCACATCCAGTACCTCTTATGGATATTTGGGGAGACTTCCTTCCTCCATTTAGAGAAAGGGAAGAGGATAATCCTTCAGATCACCTCATCAAATTTCATCAATTTTTGGCTCAGTTAAATATACATGATGAAGATGTGCTCATGAATATGTTTTTCTATTCATTGGAGGGTGATACACGTAAGTGGTATTTCTCTTTACCTCCTTCCAACATTTCATCCTTAAAGGATTTCCATAGAGTAGTCAATGAGTATTGCAAAAAGTAATTTTTTGACGAGTCATTATTTAAAAATTGTTGTGAGGAGTTTCATTCAGATATTCAACATGTTGTTTCTTCTAGTAGTGAGGATTAAAGTGAATATATGAATGAAGATACATATGAGGATGAAAATATTTCTATTGATAATTCCCAATAAGAAGATCTTCAATATATAATTGATATTAATATCGATGATTGCATAGCTAAGGATGTTTTAGATCTTGCTTCTTATGAACTTGTTGATTCAAATCTAGATGAGAAGGATGATTATGATGAGGAACAAGGATTTGTTGTTTCAAATATATTTCAAAATCATATTGTTGATGATTATATGCAGAAATATTCATCTCTTCCATTAGGATTTTATCCCGATGTTCCTATATTTGAAAAATATAGTGATGATGAGGAATATTTTAAAGTTTATGAAGCCTTGTTGACTAATGGAATATCATCTAGTTCTATTTTTCAGCAAGAAGAAGATCAACAATGTAATTATACTATGGTTTATGATAGTTATGAGTCTGTTGTTCAAAATTCCAATGAAAATATCCTTAGTTTTGATACATATTTTAAAGAGATTATTGTTGGGGAGAGTAATCAATAGTTATGTCATGATATATCTTTTAAGATTCATCCTTCATTTGATCATTATGGAGACAGTGATGTAGAAGATCATGAACGTATCTCTTCTTTTCTCTCAGAAATTGTCAACTGTGATGGGATAGCACATCATAGTGATGGATTTGAGTCACA
>JZKD02S1993886.1:33289-44086 GCA_000966675.3 Picea glauca | reverse complement strand
TTTTCTCAACGTCTATGGCCCCTGTTCGAACAGACCACAATTCTGGAAAGAATTGGCTGAAAGTGGTCTGCTCGCTCTGCCTAACCTTATTCTTGGTGGAGACCTAAATATCATTCTGTCTGCTGATGAACACTGGGGTGGCCCTTTCTTGCAGGGTCATTTGGAGGCCTCTTACAAAGCTATGTTTGCAGCAAATAATCTGACTGATATTAAACCTTCGTATCTGGCACCAACCTGGCGGAATGGGCGCTCAGGTAATGAAGCCATCGCTAGGAGGCTAGATCGATTTTTGGTGGCCGAGGCGTATTTGACATCAGAAACCTGTCCTTCTTCATGGGTGGAGTTCCCATTTTTCTCGGGCCACGCCCCGATCCTGCTCCAGTTGACGCCTCCATTGCTTCACAGGTCATTTCCTTACAAATTTAACCACCATTGGCTTGAGCATGATGATTACTCGACTTTGGTTCATCAGGTCTGGAGGGACAATTGTTTCTTGGAGGAGTTAAACCCTCAGCGGCGACTGGTTTGGAAACTCCAAGTACTTAAACAACAGTCCAAGCGGTGGTTCGAGGCATTAAAAATAGCTCAGTCCTCGCAACTTACAGATTTGGATTCTAGAATTAAAGTGTTTATTCATAAAACAGCCCAATCGACTTTGACTGAGGCAGATTCGGCATCACTTTCAGCGCTTGAACGGAATAGATCCTCCATCCTGAGGGAACAAGAAATGGCATGGTGTTTAAGGAGTCGTGCGACTTGGTTAAGGAGCGGGGACTCTAATACCAAGTACTTTCACAATCTGGCTAGTTTTAATAGAACTAAAAAATCGATCTGGTCAATCGACAACGAGGAAAGGGGGACTGTTCGTGGACTTGAGGCGATAAAGGCTGAGGCAGTGTGTTATTATAAATCTCAATACAAAGCGACCAGCGGCCATAATCTTCCTGATAAGATCACTACAGCCGGCCTTTATCCATCTTATTTTTCTACTGAAGAGGTTTCAGAAATCTACAACCCGGTCACACTTTCAGAAATCAAAGATATCTTGATTCACTTTAAAAGGGAGAGAAGTCCTGGGCCGGATGGCTGGACTACTGAATTTTTTATTTTTTTCTTTGATTTAGTGGGTGAGGATTTACTTCAGATGGTTGAGGATTCCCGACTAAAGGGTCACATTTCTGGCAGCTTAAACTCAACATTTTTAGTCCTGATTCCGAAAATTGACAGAGCGCTCTCCTTCAACGATTTTCGACCGATCTCCCTCTGCAACCTGGTCTACAAGCTGATCTCTAAAGTTATAGCCAACCAGATCAAACCCTATCTTGGTAGGAGCCTCTCGACTGAACAGCTCGGCTTCTTAAAAGGCAGAAGAATACATGATGCTATTGGGGCCGCCCACGAGTGTATCCACAACATCAAGCAGAAGAATCAAAAAGCATTAATCATGAAACTTGACCTCAAGAAATCTTTCGACAGCATAGACTGGGATTTCCTGAGACTTGTACTCTACTCAGCGGGTTTTGGTGAAAAACTCTCGAATTGGATCCTTGCTTGTGTTACTAATGCTAATTTTGTTGTTCTAATTAATGGAGAGGCAACCAGCTACTTTAAAAATGAGAGGGGTCTCCGACAGGGATGCCCCCTGTCCCCCTACCTCTTTATTCTGATAATGGAGGGCCTCAGCCTCCTCCTCACAAAAAGCTTTACTGAACATAAATTCACAGGTATAAAAGTCTCAAAATTGATGAAGTTGTTCCACCTGATGTTTGTAGATGATGTCTTGCTCATGACATTAGCTGATCCAGCGGAATGGAGGGCTATTCTAGAGGTGCTTTCACTTTTTTGTTCAGTATCGGGTCTTGAAATCAACCAAGAAAAATCTACCATACATTACTGGGGTCTCTTGGAGACTGAGCTCAATTGCCTCAAATCCTTCATTCCATTCTCTTTCGTTAACCTGAGCGAGGGTTTCATTTATCTTGGATATCGCCTAAAGTTGAAATCCTCCTCTCCAGAAGATTGGCAGTGGCTTCTCAGATTATTTGAAAGGAAGATAGGCGGTTGGTGTAATATCTGGCTCTCAATGGGGGGTCGTCTCACTCTAATCAAAGCGGTACTGGAAGGTTTGGCGGTCTACTGGATGACCTTGGAGAGAATTCCCAAGAAGATCATCAACGCTCTCCGGAGACTTTCTTCAAATTTTCTTTGGAATGGACTGGGGCCTAAACATAGATTTCATCTCTGCGGATGGGATTTCCTGACAAGGCCTAAAAGGACTGGTGGCTGGGGGCTAAAAGATCTTCACACTTTCAACACCGCCCTCCTGGCTAGCTCTTTCTGGAGAGCTGCCAATATCAACAGCATTTGGCATCGTATCGTTGCTGATAAATACTTTGGCTCCTTAGACTTTAGAGTCTGGATCTGTAAGCCATCCTTACTTCCACGTTGGGCCTCCCCTTTCTGGAAGGGTTTAGTTGATGCCTCTCCGGTCATTCTCCATTGGTTACGTTGGCTTCCAGGATCTGGCTCTGAGATCTGTGTGGGAAGAGATAAAATAATTGGAGTTGAAGATTGTTCGATTCTTTCCACCTCACTAATCTCCAAGCTGACCTCCTGGAACCGGACCTGCCTTGTGCACTTTAGAAGCCCGAGTACTCTTCCGTTCCTCCCGGACTTATGGTTGGGCGCGGCAGATTTAAATCTTTGTGGAGGGGAGGCAACGGATTGGATCCGCTATACCACAGCTTTAAAATTGACGGGAATTACACTAAACGACAGCAGGGATGAACTGCGGTGGGCGGGAGGTGACGCATCAGGTAATATTACTGTTAACAATTTATTTAATGCTCTGACCTCTCAGCAAGCCCAAGAGCCAGGTCATTCATGGTTCTCACAGCTCTGGAGCTGGAAGCTCCCGCTCAAATATAAACTTTTCATTTGGCTAGCTGGGAAAGACAAGATTCTAACTTGGGACCAGCTTCGCCGAAGGGGCTGGGAAGGACCAGGCATTTGCCCTCTCTGTCATCACGCCCAAGAGGATATCAGTCATCTCTTTATTCACTGCGGTTTTTCGATGGACGTCTGGAATCTCATTTTATCATACTACAAGCTACCTTTCTCATGGAGCGGCGACTCGATCTCCTGTTGTTTCAACTCTTGGAATAGGTTTAAAGCTTCCCCAAACTCTTTGGCGGTGACCATTTGTTGGCATCTTTGGACTGAACGCAACTGGGCGATATTTGAGCAGCGGACTCCTTCCCTGATGGCTATCTTCAAAAGAGTAATCGCCACTTACAACTGGCATCCTTCTACTTTGAAGCCCACTCTCCCCAAAGCTATTAACCTTGAACTGCCAGATGGATTTACCTTGGCCTGTTTTGATGGGGCGGCCAAATCAAATGGACTCTGTTGTGGAGCGGGGGGTTTTTTCAAAACGCATCCATCGCGCATTACAAAGTGGTTCCTCAACTGCGGTCAGGGGACAAACAATAAAGCGGAACTCATGGGACTTTGGGCCACGCTCTTCCTTGCTTCTTCTTGGTCCATCTCACTCCTTCTCGTCCGAGGTGACTCAAGCGTCATCATTGACTAGATTACTCACAAATCCAAGCTCAACGCGGTCCACGTTGCCTGTTGGATGGAGAAAATGCGCGAACTCTCCAAGGGTTTCGCCAACATCAGCTATCAACACCTTCCTAGAGCCTTCAACTGTGAGGCTGATGCTCTCTCAAAAAGAGCACTTTTGGCAGAGGTTGGTAAACTTATGCTCTTCCATTGTGATAGGGGACAGGAGAGCTCGCCTACCATCCTGGACAACTTCTGATCGTTTCTTATCATCATTGTAGGACCGTGGTATAAACCGATCATCCTCAGGGATCTCCACTATCTTGATAGTACTTTCATGTGCTGGTTCACTGATTTTTGGCATCGACCAGCTGAGAATGTGAGCTGTTGACATTGTTTTAGTGTGCGGTCTGCTGCATTATTAATGTATGCTGACTTCTGCCCAGTCATCAGTGATACGTTGCAGCCGTTTGCATTGTAAAAGATTTTATACTCTTTATAAAATCGAGTCAATTTTTTCATGGAAAAAAAGTGAAGATCCAATGGGATAGTTATAGTCCCATTTATTCTATCTTTGAAGACATGGACTTGATGCATAATGAATTCCCTTATCTTTTTAAATAAACTTCAAGATGAAGTTTCCTAGAGGGGCAGCGCATGTAATGTCCCTCTTTAACTAGATTGATTGCTACTTGATATTATTATAATCATTTGAGGGCATTCCAGTCGTATGAATGACGTAGATTATTAATGTATACGTTTTCATTAATTTAATTCTTTGAACTCTTTTTTGATGGCATGATCTCTTATTCTTATAGATGAGATAATTATGTATGATTCATGTACATGTTGAGACCTATTTGATGTTATTGGATATTTGAATTGGGTGCATAAACTTATTATTTTATCTAATGATTAATACATGACATGTTTGATTAACTAATATATTTTGCAATATCATTGATGAACTGCTCAGTGTGACTGGAAAAGAACTACATGTATGAAAAATCCGAGGGTGATTCAAGATACCCAAACCCAATATGTGATCAAAATACTGGTGATTTAAATTTAAATATTATGTGATTGTGATTTTTTATTGTCTTAGACATAGTTATTTGACACGTGTATTTAGAGTGTGTAGGGATAGGGTGTAATGTTTCCAATTAATCTTAGATATGGGTAAGGGATATACATGGGGATATATTAATGAATGTGGCATGAGTACTACCAAGAGAGGGGGAATAGTGTTCTTTCTCTTTTTTACTAGAAACTCCATCCTTGTAATGGGTTGAAGACTATACTCACTTGGGAAGTTACACATTTTCGTGAGGATGGGACACATATTCAATCACTCACAAGGTATAATGAATGGGTGTGAACTAAGGATGGGTAATCCTTATTTCTCAATGACCATTTGTCGCTAATGAATACTAAACTTGATGGAGTTAATAATGTCTCACATATGTTGTGTTAGTTTCCCTCCATGAAAATGGTGCTTGAAGGGTTGGAGTCAACAAATTTCCCCCCTTGGTATAAGTTAAGAAGAGTTGGAGTGATCATGTCATCACCCTTGATATTGATACTAATTAGCATTCACCATGTAAAGAAAAAGTATCATTTACACACATTTAGAAATTATATCTTAATAGTATAATTTCACTTATGAAATTATCATTTATATAGTTAATTTGCACTTATTTAGATAAAAGGGGTCATTTATAGGTAAAATAGATATAAATCCATTGTGAAATTTGAAATGGAAATTAAACACTATATACATCCATTAATAGAAATAATCCATCTCCTATTTTAGAAGTTTTACTTAATTAAAAAGTGAAATATCATGTGCACACACCCAAGAGAGTTGGAAAAGATGGGAGGCAACACAAATGAGAAAACATAGGAAAAGTAGTTGGGAGCAGTTGGGAGAATAATATGCATTCAATCTAATTAAAAATTAAAAATTATGCATGGAAGAGACATGTGGCTAGAAAGAGTTTCATTATTAGTAGTGAGAGAAAAAATATATGCTAGTTAAGAGATACAAAATAGTTGAGTGGAAAGGCATTTCAATGAGAAGAAGATTGTGACAATGTTGTAGAGGTAATTTTACTAACCACAGCTTCGGTGGGAATCAAAAGATATATTTAATCACACAATTTTGTGCTATTGCTAATTTATCTACAATAAAAAACAAACATTATACACTTCTCTTCCAATTCCAAATAAACATTGGGGTTAGTGTCCATATATTTTGTGTTAGTATTCCTTCAATCAAGCATGGAAATGATTGTGTTTTCGAGGCTGTTGATTGATTTTCGAAGATGACAATTTTGTCACTATACAATAAGAGTGTCATAACGAATGTTAGTGATAAGATCTTCTTCAAGAATGTTTGAGTTTATTTTTTGTTGACAAAGACATTTCCGATAGGGGAAGTGAGTTCCTAAGTATCTTTTGGTCCATCCTTTGATCCATGATGGACACCAAAGACACTAAATCCATTGCCTTCCATCCTTATACCAATCAAAAACAGAGGTACTGAACAAGATGATTTTACATATCCTTAGAATGTAAAAATCCAAGCACCCACATACATGGGATGAAATCCTTCCTTATGTTTATCATATCTACAAAAAAAATTATTCATAGTTATATTAACCACAATGCTTTTTAGGTATGCCTAGGGTTCCAACAATTGGCCTCAATTTTTGTAGTTTTTCCCATCACATCAACACATGAATAGTCCTTCGGTCCTTTGAAGAAGGAAAACAATGCAACAAAATTTGTTGAAAGGCTTTGTCACATCATGCAACAAGTTTATGACAATATGTAAAAAGAAAACAAAAAATACAAGACATGACACAATCAACATCGAGTTTCACACAAGTTCCAAGTTGGTGACAAGGTATGGTTGCACTTTGCAAAAAAAAATGATTCATAGTCCCCCACAATGAGCTTATGACACTTAAATATGGACCTTACACTATCAACAATGTCATGGGTGAGAATGCATTTGAATTGTGCCTTCCACCTTTCCTTCACTTAATACATGTCTTTAATGTGGAACAATTGTTTCAAATGTTCTTTTTATCTATGTTGGATACCTCATAGGTGGTATAGAACTTGGCCATTACTTAGCTCAATCCTAATTGTGTTGATTTAAGACACAATGGACTAGAAAACAGACACCAAGATGGAGATCACCTACCAACAAAGCATACAAATTTACCGGGTTGTCAAAGCAATACAACCTCTCCAAGGAAAACAACTTACCAGGGATTAGATCTAGCAGAAGTTCCCCTATATGGTATGATAAATTGCACAATGGGGGCCATTTATACTTATGGGAAGCATTGATCCACATGGACATCTAGGGTTTTCTTAAAAATGATCTTGATAAGTCTAGTGGTTTTTGGATCTTGATTTTTGACTCATTTTTTCAGGGCCATCTAATGTATTTTTTTAGGAAAGTATGCGCAATGGCCAAGCATCCAATTCATTCTATTAATGCTATATTCAACAAGCTAAATATGACCCAAAATAGAGCAACAAATGAAAATTTATGATCCCAACAAGACTCCTGCTTTTTTAACATCTAAGATTTGTCCATCTCAACGTTCCTACTTAGTCACATTCATGCTAGGGAGAGAGTCCTTACTTTTTATGTTTATTTAACATCATTATCAAATGTAATTTCAACCTCGTGTTAGGGGATTTTTGCGAATGAACATGGTTGATACATCTCTTCTTAGAGATAAGCTACCACTATTCTATCAATTTTGTTTTGTTATGTACAATATAATGTTCTTTTACCATTTGATCCATCAATATAATTATGTTTTTGATGTTATATTTAGAGTTAAACATTGTATCTTGTGTTATAAGTGTAATATTGTATTATTTCATTTCATTCTCAATCCAATCCAAATCAAACAAATAAATAAAACATTATACATACACCACACGGAAAAATCATTATACTAAAATCAATTAATGAGATTCTCTTAACATTTATTTTTATCTAATAACATCTTATAATGCTTGTTACCACCTACTACAAAAATGTTAATGTTTTTCTTTATAGTAATGATTATCATTTTATATTATATAATGTTGTGACTGCACCAAACAACTCTAAGATACAAAAAAGAATATAAGGTTGAAGCCAAATGTCCAAAATATAGAACGGAAAGAATCATAGTCTTGATAAACAATCTTCCTCATTCCATCCTATTACATCTCTTCAAGTACACCATGATACAAATTGTTTCTATAATACTGGGTACTTTGAAACTTAGCCATCATCTTCCAAGTTTCACTCTTCCTCTTTGATGTTTGTATCTTGAACATTTATTGCACCTTCTTCTAATTATAGCCTATGAGAGAAAGAAGATCCCTAGATTTGATGACTCCAAAGAGAAATTGTGCATAGAAGTGTCATGAGTCAAAGTAGAATCATCACTAGAAGATGAGGCATTCGACATAGGAACACTAAAATTGGCATCAATTATGCTAACCCATTCATGAATTGTAAGAATTTATAGAGAAAGAACAAATTTCTTTTGGTGATGAATGGACATGTGTGCATCTACCTCTTGTTTTCATTCTTGAATTTTGACCATGTGTTGTGTTGTATCCATCACACATAGATCCCAACTGTCATTGTACCTCTTAACCCACTTCTTAAACTCCATCTTCCAACAGTCCCAATGGGCTAGGTCCTTTAAAACCCCACATTGGGTTTCATCTATCTCCATGGCGTTCACACTTTGTTTAACCTCTCTCAATTCACATAATATGCAACACCCATTTGACAGTGGAAATATGCCATGCTTTCCAACACCTCAAACTAAGTTAAGGCTAGACCACTCCTCATAGATACCAAACTCTAGACATCATAGAAGAGGGAACTATGACAAAGGAGAGGCTAGAGGCATAGAGTATGGGAAGGATATCTCACCCTTACATCTGCCAACAATATTATTAATTGCATTCCAAAGGATGAAACAAAAACAAAGAACCAACATACCCCAAAGAAATACATCATTACCATCTTATTTTCCAACTTAAACCCACATGAAAACTCATAAACTCACCAGGTAACGTTCATTAAATTTCACACATATGATGTGGGGAAGAAAAGTGTGTAAGTGCATCATCATTTCACCCTGAATTCAATACTCTCCTTCATTTTATGCCCGATGCAGTACAAGTGGTGTTTCTTCCATTAATACTAACATTTCATGGGGGGGAGTTGCATGATGCTCCCCCCTTTGCTAATGAAAACTCCCATTTGAAGTGCTACTCCCTTGTTAGCTTGAGAGTTCATGAGTGCATTTTGGCTATGAAAAACATGATAACTCTCTATCTAATCAAAATCATTTATCTTAAGAAAAATCCTTTTCACTAGATGTGATATATTAGGACTGGATGGAAGATGCTTACAATGAACAACTCTCAAGGTGATGGTTGTGTCACTAACCACCACAAATTTTCAAAATCCTTTGTCTCTAAGGAGGAGAAGGCATTTATACATAGCCAAAGTCTCTACTTCATTATTTGTTACAATCCCAAAGCCCCAAACAAATTCTTCTTCTATATTTCCTTCTAAGTCGAAAATGACCCCTATGCCTACCACCAATAAAAACCTTAGTGTTATTTATGATATCATTATTCTCATTAATATTTTACATCTATCCATGATGGAATATTTTGGTTTTTCCTCAACTTTTACATGTATCCATGATATCTCAAATTATTAGAATTGAAGAGGGACAGACTCTGCTAGGGTTTAGGGTTTTTGCGCTCAACTCTCTGCTTTCTTTTGCCACCCCTGGAGGGGAAAGCCGTGATTCCAAACAAGGGAGGGATGTGAGGCGCCTCCTACAGTCAAGCAATTGTGCAGGAACATATAGGCGAGGGCTTCCACCGGCCCTCCTTTGAACCACCACCAGACCAACGCTCACAGATCTTCTTTGAAGGCACAACGAAAGAAAAAGAAATGGAGATTGACAATGGACCAATTCAAAAAAAAATAGCTCATCCATGGGAACCTGGTAAATTCATCCCTCAGGCACCATCAACACTGAAATATGTGATCAACACACCCAGAATCGAGGAACAAAAGCACTACATGAGGGACTATGCATTGGTGGGAAAATTCCTAGGCCTCTGGCCCTCCGAATGTGAGCTCGTTAAATGGATACACCATTGGTGGAAAACCAAAGGACATTATGACCTACAACTAGGCTCAAAGGGTTTCTTCACCATCATATTCCACAACCTAGAGGACAAAAATCACATATTTGATGGAGGACCATATTTTTTCAACTCAACTGGCCTCTTTTTGCGATTCTGGACGGAGAAATTTAGCCCTGAAAAAGAATACTTTGCACATGTGTTGATATGGATCTGCCTATATTCTTTGCCACAATATTTCTGGTTAGAAGAGATCCTAGCAGGCACAGGAAACACCGTTGGGGATTATGTCAAGTCCTCTGAAGAAACCAAGCAGAGAAGATATATATATTATGTTTGTATTTGTGTCTATCTAAATATCTCAAATCCCCTCCTTGGCTCCATCACCGTTGAATATCATGATGAAGAATGGTCTCAAACTATTGATAATGAGCACATACCCTTTCAGTGTAGACAATTCCAAGAACATGGGCATATCTTCAGGGACTATCCTCTGAACGTTATGGCCAAAGCCGATAACCTATAAGTAAACAAATCAAGAGACGACTTTACCGATGTGGTTGGAAGGTGACGCCAAACTACCAGAAAAACAGTGTCAACTGCTAACAAGGAACCATCCTCCAACAATTCCCTTAATGTCCTTCAACAAATTCTTGAAGATACGGATGAGCCACAGATACCTCCTCAAGAAACTACAACACAAAAGGCACAACAAAAAGCACCCAAGTTTTGGAACATCTCCGTCCATATTCCCCCCCCAAGCCAAGGCTAGAGACGCATCCGACCCTGAAGAAGGAAATATTGAAATGGACCTAGATTAACACAACCTCGTGGGAATAGACTTGGAGCATTTAGAATAGGCTTATTGCAAGAAGAGGTTGTTTACTATCCCTCTGGACCAACTACACAAAGTCCATAAGGTATTCCTCAACTCCTCAGTGGGTTCTGTAGCCAGATCTAGTTCGGGCTTGGGCATCGAGGGCATCCCACAGAAAGAATCATGCAAGCCTGTTGACGGGCGAAATTGACCGT
>JZKD02S1993886.1:0-12966 GCA_000966675.3 Picea glauca | reverse complement strand
TTTAGATTAAATAAATTTGTAATATATATTATTAGATAAATCAATTCATATATTATTATTTTTAGATCTGAAATTATATCATGATTGTTTATTATTATTTTTAGATATGAGATTATATCTATATGTAAAAAAATTTTAAATAATCTATTTAACATTAAAATTGAATATTTTGTCAATTTTGTTTGTATATTATTTTATTGAATATGATAATATAATTTTGTTTGATATTAAAATTATTTTATGTGGGATGTTATTGCATACACATAGAGTTGACACATGACATTTAAAAATATATATAGATATAGTTTGAGTGGGCATAATGGTTAAGAACATGTGTTTTCTCATTAGAGATCACAAGTTCAAATCTATATAATTTGTCTATAGAGAGAGACTAATAGAAAGTAAACAATTTATTATTTAGTGGATAGGTGTAATTCCTTTAATATTTAACATGGAGCTTACTAACAAAACATTTATTTCAATCTTGATCATATATATAGCAATTGAAAGTAAAAAAAATCTTATAATTAAAACATTTCAATAGTGTGTTGTTTAATGGAGTTGACTAGCATAAATCCATCTCATCTATAAATTCATCTTAACTACAAATCTATCATGCACCAAGAATCTTTTAACACAATTATTTTATATTTAATTTTCCATCTTTAAAATCTCTTGTGTATACTTCTCAAATTAGTTTTACTCTTTTTAAAATTTCTTTGTTATTTTTTCACTTCTCAATTTATTTTTTACTCTTTTTAAAAAAAAAATCTTTATTTTTTTCTGTTTATTTTATCAATTAAAAAGGATTTCATACACCTAATGTCTCACTTAAAAATAGATTATTATTATATTAAATATGAAAAAATAGTTATAAATATCCTATATATCTTAAAGAAAGAAAAGTAAAAAATATTTTTAATATTAAAAAAAATTAATTGATTTTTTTTTAACATTTACACTTTAATTTGTGTGGCCAGAAACTCCTCCAAAAATGAAACGTACGAAAGATTGTTAATATTAAAAAAGGTAATTGATTTTTTTTTAAACATTTGGCCACTTAAAGATTGTTAATATTAAAAAAAAGTAATTGATTTTTTTTAAAACATTTGGCCTCTTTAATTTTTGTGGCCAGGACCTCTTTTTACAATCGAGTACAGGAGAAATGAGCGTAACACTGATCCAATAAAAATTGAAAATACAAATCGTTTATAAATCATGTAATTTCATAAATTTAAAAATATATCTTTCAGACATCTTTCTTAAATCATGTAAATTTTAAATTAATTTTATTTTTTTCCTTCCTAAACTGATTGCATCTAAAGAAATGATTGCATCTAAAGAAATGAAGTATATTTTAAAACAGAACATCAACATATGTCGATGTTAATAATCATGTCAAGAGATGTCAATTCAATATTATATACTATACAAAATTAAAATTAAAATTATATCAATTATGAGAAAAACGAGAATTTGAGATAATTATGTTTTACAGGTTATATATATCAAATTTAATGAAAATTATATAGTAAATCAAATTTATTTAAATTGGTTTTTCATTTTTGAGATATTTTTTTTCCAATCGGAAAATTTCTCAATTATATTGAAATATAATGTGTTCTCATGACAATCACAGCTGCATGGTCAATTGTCATATGAATCTTTTGCTTATAGTGGTTTTTTGGTCAGCAAAAAGAGAAAGATCATAAGTTGAAAAAACAAGGGAAAAATAAAAAACTTCTATGAGTCTGAAAATTAGACATAAAGAGTTTAAGTCCCTAATACTAGCTATCAAGTATTCTCAAAAATATATCAAAAACCAAAAGAAAATCCTTGGCTCAGACATAGGTGACAGTTGAGTTGTGTGTAGCAGATCTTAAAAACGTTTTAGGAAATATGGTGGGTTTTCATGTCCATCTATCCAAACATTGTATGTTATAATGTTTGTTTTTTTTCTGAAGTGTTGTCTTTGATAGTTGATCTGTTGTTTTGTTGTGCTCACCATAGATGTGTTTGTAGCTGAACTTTTTGAAAGTGGGTTGGAGTAGTCTAATTTTGTCCTTCCAGGTCATGAGGGAGATGGTTTGTAGTTTGCCCCTGTTATTCAACCACTCAATAATAATTCTGGAATCTCCAAGTATCTGAAGGACTTCAATATTTAGTCTGGATGCCAAGTGTAGCGTGGCCTAGGTACCCAATAATTCAGCCCTGGTGTTGGTGCCCGGACCACAATTGAAGGTCCATCTGTAGGATGATTTTTTTGTGATTCTGATCAACCCTCCAGCGCCGCTCTGAGTGCCATTTGACTGCGCTGCTCCATCCAACCATCATGTTGGTATGTCCTCTATGTCAGGTGTCCACTTTGTTTTCCGCAATCTTGGATTGCTAATGTGAATATATTTCCAAGTTTTACTCCATCCAACCATCATGTTGGTATGTCCTCTATGTCAGGGGTCCACTTTGTTTTCCGCAATCTTGGATTGCTAGTGTGAATATATTTCCAAGTTTTATACATTCCAAGTGTTTTGTATGGTATAGAGCTTATGGATGGGGTCTCATTTTCAAAGATTTTTTTGTTTATGTCTAGCGAAATGGACCAACAAACCAGAGATGGGAGATGTATAAGTTTGTGTTCCCGATGGAAGATGTATAAGTTTGTATTCCCTGTGTGACCAATAGTCAAAGCAGGCTGTGAGTGTAGAACAGTCCCATTTAATTTTTAGATTTAGTTACAGTGTAATTCTATCCCAAACTTGTCTGGAAAAAGGGCACTTAATAAACAAATGGTCCGGGGATTCTGCATCATTGTATAACAGTTGGCAAATATTTGGACCATCCCAGCGCTTTCTTTGGACGATATCCCAAGTGTTCAATTTATTTGCAATCAAAAGCCAGGTGAAATTTTTTAACTTGGATGCTAAGTGCCCTGACCAGAGCTGTTTCCTCCCGCCACTAATGTTTGTATGGCAGAGCGTATTTGTGATCGCTGCGTAGGCATTCTTTTTCTCAATACTATGAATCGGGAATTAAGAATCCTCATACAGCTCGACTTTTTTTTATATGATGAAAATCATGCCTCATATAAAATTCAATCATCAGAATCATGAATAGGCAAGTTGAAATCACGATTCGGCAAATTAGTTTCTCATTCCCTCAGCCAGAGTTGGAACCACGAATTTTACAGGTAACCGTTAAAAGCGGGATTAATTTCGCCAATTAAACTCACTGATGCAAACAAGGGAAAAATAAAATGGGAATCAAAACCATACAACCTCTATGACAAATATGTCCCTTGAAATAGATTCAAACAGCAAAGCGGTCTGTGCTGTGAAGCAATTATAAGAGCTATTACATTGATATTATTTCAGAAGTTTTGAGATGATGTTTGAAAAAATGATACCAAGAATCTGAAAATAATATTCAGAAGTACACAACTGAGCTGCTGCCTGATTGAAGTTTCTTCTTCATAAGGCTAAAACTGCATTTCAAGCCTCCCTACCTTCAAAGCAAGGAAAAACCAATTACCATAACATAACTCTTTAAACCCTTGAAAGCTTCTATGTAAACTCAACCACCATATTACTGCAGCAAACAGTGGATTGAATCATAGGATGGCAGCAGCAGCTTTTAGTAACACTGTAAATCCTTTTATTTAAAAAAAGAATGGAGAAGAGCACAGACTGTCTAATTTGGAATCAAATCTGTGAAGAGCGAGCCTATTTCATCCTCAAAGCTTATGTTACTCCTCTGGCAATAACTATCAAGATATAGGCAACATAACTCTATAAACCCTTGAAAGCTTCTATGATGTGTTTCTTCACGTTGTAAACAATATATGGCCATTTCTCTGCAGCATACATTACATTGAAAATCTACCCCAAGTGGAGGCCAGAGAAGAACAAGAAGCAGCTATTATAAAGTGCTGCCAAGAGCCATGGGAGTNTGAAGTGTTGTCTTTGATAGTTGATCTGTTGTTTTGTTGTGCTCTCGATAGATGTACTTGTAGCTGAGCTTTTTGAAAGTGGGTTGGAGTAGTCTAATTTTGTCCTTCCAGGTCATGAGGGAGATGGCTTGTAGTTTGCCCTTGTTATTCAACCACTCGATAATAGTTCTGGAATTCCCAAGTATCTGAAGGACTTCAATATATAGTCTGGATGCCAACAAGTATCTGAAGGACTTCAATATATAGTCTGGATGCCAAGTGTAGCGGTGTTGGTGCCCGGACCACAGTTGAAGGTTCATCTGTAGGATGAATTTTTTGTGATTCTGATCAACCCTCCAGCTCCACTTTGAGTGCCATTTGACTGAGCTGCTCCATCAAACCATCATGTTGGTATGTCCTCTATATCAGGTGTTCGCTTTGTTTTCTGCAGTCTTGGCTTGCTTGTGTGAATAGATTTCCAAGTTTTATACATTCCAAGTGTTTTGTATGCTGTAGAGCTTGTAGATGGGTCTCATTTTCAAAGATTTTTTTATTTATGTCCAGCCAAATGGACCAACAAACCAGAGATGGGAGATGTATAAGTTTGTGTTCCCGATGGAAGATGTATAAGTTTGTGTTCTCTATGTGACCAATAATCAAAGCAGGCTGTGAGTGTAGACCAGTCCCATTTATTWTTTTTTTTAAATTTAGTTACAGTGTAATTCTATCCCAAACTTGTCTGGAAAAAGGGCACTTAATAAACAAATGGTCCGGAAATTCTGCGTCATTGTATAACAGTTGGCAAATATTTGGACCAGCCCAGCGCTTTCTTTGGAGGATATCCCAGGTGTTCAATTTATTTGCAATCAAAAGCCAGGTGAAATTTTTTAACTTGGATGCTAAGTGCCAGGACCAGAGCTGTTTCCTCCCGCAACGAATGTTTGTATGGCAGAGCGTATTTGTGATCGCTGGGTAGGCATTCTTTTTCTCGATACTTAATGAATCGGGAATTAAGAATCCTCTTCAAATGTATACAGATCGACTTCTTTTTATATGATGAAAATCATGCCTCATATAAAAATTCAATCATCAGAAGCATGAATAGGCAAGTTGAAATCACGATTCGGAAAATTAGTTTCTCATTCCCTCAGCCATAGTTGGAACCATGAATTTTACAGGTAACCGTTAAAAGCGGGATTATTTTCGCCAATTAAACTCACTGATGCAAACAAGGGAAAAAGAAAATGGGAATCAAAACCATACAACCTCTATGACAAATATGTCCCTTGAAATAGATTCAAACAGCAAAGCGGTCTGTGCTGTGAAGCAATTATAAGAGCTATTACATTGGTATTATTTCAGAATTTTTGAGATGATGTTTGAAAAAATGATACCAAGAATCTGAAAATAATATTCAGACGCACACAACTCAGCTACTCATTGAAGTTTCNTGAGGAATCCACATTACTATTTTCTTGGAATGTTGTACTTGGACAACAAATTGGCCCCATTTTTTGTGCGATCCTCCTCTTTTATGAGGGTTTCTAGCATGTAAAACATTTTTTTTATTGTAATTTGACTTAGTCTCGAAGTTATATGGATAAAAAATCACTTTTATTTTATTTCCTCATCTATAAATAAGGAATGGGAAGGAGTTGTGAACCTCATCTATAAATATAGGCCCTCCTCTCTTTCCAAATTGTTGTGAATTATTAGAGATCATTTCAATCCATTAATAGAATATAATTTACTTGGTGTTTCTTGGTGTCAATCCTTGGAGCTCTTTCCTTCATGGTTATTCTTCTTGATATTTCAAAGACTATTGTGAATATACAAGTTTCTAATAAATCTAGCAAGATCAATCCATTGAGGAGTTGCACAACTACTTGGAAGGATGACATCTAGGGTTTGTATATCTTCCATATTCCTTAGAATTATTTGTTAAGTGTTTATCTCTTGTCTTGATTAGTTTTATGCTTCTTGGAAAGGCTTTTACGTATTTCCAATATTTTGTTGATCTTTTTGGTGAAGGTTATTTCCTTGAGGAATGATCCAGGTGGATATCGGTGGCCACCCATGATCCAGATTATTTTCAACACGAAATGAAAGAGGAGATATAACACATAAATATACAGAGATATTGCAAGAGAGACAATAATATAACATAGTTATATCAGAGATAAACCAATAAACATAGAGATACAATAATACACAATTTCTATTAATGATCGAAATGTACAAAACTGTAGAAATATAGAGTGAAAGACACGCTAGAATGGTGGCATCTTATCTCTGAGAAGAGATGTGACAGATACTCGCATTCGCAAGAAAATGATTACAATGAGGCTCTAAAGGAATTTTTAACATAAATAAAATCCAAAACCCTAACCCCTGAAGATGAAAAACCAACAATTTTGTAGACCCCGTTTTGAGTAGTTTGGTGTATCAACTTCCTGGGGGCGTAACTTTGGCATATGATCTCTGTTTGGGGCGCATGATAGCTCGTTGGAAAGGTATCGTTGAGGATATTATTTTCGGGGGCTCAATAATATCCTTAGACTATTATTGAGGTGCTCGATCCCAAAAAGACTTCATTTAGGCCCTCAAAATGGCCCTGAAAGTTCATGAATAGAAAAACTACTAAAAATAGTAAGTTGCCAGAAGATTTTTTTGAGCTAGTTGGAATAGGTGGATGACCATCGATATCCACCTGGATCAATCCTCCCTCATTAAGAAGAAATGGTATCCATTGCATTGAGTTCCCGAGGGAGAGGGAAAAGTGTTTGATGAATCTGCATCTTGATGAGCTGCTTGCCTTGTTGGAGAAGTTGTGTTTCTTAGCTTGTTGAAGTTTGTCATGAACCTATGGCTAGAAGGGTTGAACCTTTTTAACCAGTCTGGCTACATGAGACAAGTGTTTGCAGAAGGAATCCTTGCGCTTTTCTTCAATATTGTTGACGTACTTCTGTTGGACAGAAGGTGCTTGGACTGAGGCTACAGTGGTTGCGGTGTTCTTATGTTCAACTTTTGAGAAGAATGTGAAGAAGTTGAATTTTGTAGTATGAGATATTACCTTGCGGCACTGTTTAGGTGGGACAATAGTTGGAACTACCTCTGGTATCTTGTAGAGATGACCCTCCAGAGTAACAATGACACTAGGGGTCGAGACTCATAAATAACATGACGCTTCCACATATATGGTTGGCCCAATAGAACATCACAAAAATCAAATGGAGCAACATCACATAATACCTGATCCTTGAAGGGTTGGATGTCGTATGACAATCGACACTATTGGATGACACATAGGTCTCGTCCCTAGCAAATCCACCCGGTGTTGTATGGATGTGGGTGTGGTGTTGTCGAAAATCCCAACTGTTTGACGATTTTCGGCTATCATTCAGGTCCTCAATCCCAAAAAACTTCATTTGAGCCCTCAAAATGGCCCTGAAAGTTCAGGAATCGAAAAACTGTTAAAAATAGTAAGTTGCCAGAGCATTTTTCTAAGCCAGTTGGAATAGGTGGGTGGCCACCAATATCCACCTGTATCAACCCACCTATTCCAACTGGCTCAAAACATTCTTTTGGCAATTTACTATTTTTAGCAGTTTTTCGGTTCCTAAACTTCTAAGGTTATTTTGAAGGCCTAAATGAAGTTTTTTCATGATAGGGCACCTCAAAGATGGCCAGGGGCTCTCCTTCATCCCCCAAAATGAATCTCCTCACCGATACCTTTCCAACCATCTATTGTGCACACCAAACAAAGATCGTATGCCAAAGTTACGCCCTCAGGAAGTTGATACACCAAACTACCCAAAATGGGGTCCACAAAACTGTTGGCTTTTCATCTTCTAGGGTTAGGGTTTTGGATTTTATTTATGTTAAAAATGCCTTTATATCCTCAATGGAAAAATTATATTCTTACGAATGTGAGTACCCATCACATCTCTTCTCAGAGATAAGTTACCACTGTTCTAGTGAATCTTTCACTCTGTATTTCTACAATTTTGTACATTTCGCTCATTAATAGAAATTGTGTATTACTATATCTCTGTGTTTATGGTTATATATATATATATATATATATATATATATGATATATGATATATATATGTTATATTATTGGATATCTTATATATCTCTGTACATTTATTTACTATATCTCCTCTCTCATTTCGTGCCAAAAATAATCTGAATCAGTGGTATCAGAGCAGGTTGCTCTTGATCATTTTTTCAGTGCATGTCCCCGACGAGGTCTGAGTATAAAAAGTTGGGTATCAATCTTGTCTCTCTTGAGGATAATCACTCTCAAACACCCAAGAAACCATCCATGGAAGAATAAATTAAAAATGACAGAGAACACGATTCTATGAATTTGTTGCTTGAGCAAGATCTCACAGGACATATGGACGAAATGATGGAGAATTTTGCCCATATCCTCCAACGCCTGCCAATAAAAAATAGTGTGTCTTCATTAAGAAACCACTTTAGAGGCACCTCACCTTTCAAGGTTCAAATTAATTTTGATATTCTTGTATTTGAAGGACATATAGATGAGGATGCCCTAGAAAAATGGTTAAATCTACTAGAAGGTTATTTCTCTGTTCACAATTTTTCCGACAGGGAAAAGATCACCTTTGCACTCCTTAAGGATATCCCCCATGTCAAACATTGGTGGAAAACTTACTTGGAGAAAAGTTCCACAGAGGAGTCTGGAATATATGGGGTCGAGCCCACTTGATATTTTTTTGTGGATGAGGTCAAGGAACAATATTACCTTGTTGGTAACTATGACAAATAGTACATGAGATGGACCACTATGCGTCAAGAGAGGGGCCAAGAAGTGTCGGATTTCACTAATACCTTCCATTCCTTGTGCACCAAGATGGGTATAAAATATTCTAATAGGCATTTGGTTCTAAAATACCGTGGGGCTTTACACAGGTACATCCAAAATGAAATGAAGTTTCTGGACATCTCATCGTTGGGAGATCCCTATCGATATGCTATCAAAATCGAGAAGAAATTTAGGCACCATAACAAATGGGAGTTCGGGTTTGCAAATATGAAACAACCAAAGTATGATAAATACGACCCTAACAAACATTCTCCAGAAATCCAATCCAAGCAACATGAAAAGAAGGGTCACGAAAAGATTAAGAAGGACATTGGAAAGTGGTGTGATTTCTTTAAAATCCCCTGGCAAAACACAGATGGATGTCGCTCAAAATAGTCATTGGTGGTCAATATCAAAGAAAAATATATGAACCCAGATTCATAATCCTATTTAGAAAATAATGGGAGAAGACAAATCATGGACGCAGACGCCACTACTATTTTCGCGATCGCAACAATTCAACCAGAAGAACCAACAGATCATGAAGAGGGGGAGCACCTCTTCCATTCATAGATGTGGGTGAAGGCGACCTCGTTGGATTTCATTATTGAGAGAGGAAGTCAGAAGAACCTCATGTCAACAAAGGTCATCAAACAGTTAGGGTTGTCGACAACACCACACCCGCAACCATACAACATCGGGTGGCTTTGCCAAGGACGAGATCTCTGTGTCAGCCACCAGTGTCGATTTTCATACGACATCTAGCCCTTCAAGGATGAGTTATTATGTGATGTTCCCCATTGGATGTATGTGATGTTCTCTTGGGACAACCACGTATGTGGAAGCACCATGCTATCTATGAGCCTCGACCTCGAAGTGTCATTGTTACTCTAGGGGGTCATCTCTACAGGATACCAAAGGTATTTTCGACTATCGTCCCACCTAAAAAATGTCACAAGGTAGTATCTCATACTACAAAATTCATCTTCTTCACATTGTTTTCAAAAGGTGAACATAAGGACACTGCAAACACTGTAGCCTTGGCCCAAGACCTTTCTTTCAAGGAGAAGCATATTGCAGAAAATAAATAAGATATTGTTTCTTCAACTACAAGGGTGCCTACACACTGCCCAGTCAATCCAAGATACAATAGGTTGATTGAAAAGTTTCAACCCCACCAACAACAGGTTTTTGACAGCCTTCAACACACCAAGTAGCGCAACTTCTCCAACAAAGCAAGCATATCGCCAAGGTTCAGATCCAGTAAGCGCTTTCCCCTCTCCCCCGTGAACTTAACGAAATGGATACAATTTATTACTAAGGAGGGAGGATTGATCCAGGTGGATATCGGTGGCCTCCCACCTATTCCAATTGGCTCAAAACAGTCTTCTGGAAATTTACTATTTTTAGCAATTTTTGAGTTCCTAAACTTTCAAGTCCATTTTGAGGGCCTAAATTATGTTTTTTCATGATCAGGCACCAAAAATATAGCCTAAGTATTTTATTTATCCCACAAACTTAATCTCCTTGTCTATACCTTTCCAACGAGCTATCATGCACCCCAAACGGAGATTGTATGCCAAAGTTACGCCCACAGGAAGTTGATACACCAAAAACCCAAAACGGGTCCACAAAACTATTGTCTTTTCATCTTCCAAGGTTAGGGTTTTGGATTTTCATTATGTTAAAAATTCCTTTGGATCCTCATTTGAAAAATTATCTTATTACGAATGTGATTAGTTGTCACATCTCTTTTCATAGATAAGCTGTCACCATTCTAGCGAGTCTTTCACTTTGTATTTCTACACTTTTGTACATTTCGCTCATTAATAGAAATTGTGTATCATTGTATCTCTGTGTTTATGGTTATATATTTGATATATCTATGTTATATTATTGGATATATGATATATCTCTTCGCATTTCTTTATTATATCTCTGCTCTCATTTCATGTCAAAAATAATCCGGATCAGTTGTATCAGAGCAAGTTTCTCTTGATTGTTTTTTCAGTGCATGTCCCCGATGAGGTATGAGTATAGAAAGTTAGGTCTCGAGATTGTCTCTCTTGAGTAAAATATCTCTCACGCCCAAGAAACCCTCCATGGCAGAAGAAAATAAAAATGAAAGAGTAGACAATTCTATTAATCTATTGCTTGAGCAATCTCTCACGCGACAGAGGGACGAAATGATGGAGAATTTTTCCCACATCCTTTAGCACCTTCCGATAACAGCCAACAAATATTCATCAAGAGGCCACTTTGGAGGAACCTTTCCTTTCAAGGTATAAGTTAATTTTTATATTCACATATTTGAAGGATGGATAGATGTGGATGTCGTAGAAAAATGGTTAAATATGATAGAAGGTTATTTCTCTGTTCACAATTTTTTCGACAGGGAAAAGATCACCTTTGCACTCCTTAAGGCTCTCCACCATGTAAAACATTAGTGGGAAACATACTCGGAGCAAAGTTCCATAGAGGAGTCTGGAATATATGGGGTCGAGCCCACTTGGGATTTTTTTATGGATGTGGTCAAGGAACAATATTACATTGTGCGTTGCTTCAAGAGAGGGGTCAAGCAGTGTCGAAGTTCACCATTACCTTCCATACCTTGCACACCAAGCTAGGTATCAAATATTTTAAGCAACATTTGGTTCTAAAATACCGTGGAGATCTACACATTTACATCCAAACTGAAATGGATTTTCTGGACATCTCATTGTTGGGATATGCCTATCGATATGATGTCAAAATCGAGCAGAAATTTAGGCACCAGAACAAACGGGAGTTCAGGTTTTCAAACCCGCAATAACCAAAGTATGATAAATATGGCCCTAACAAACAACTTCCCGAAATCAAATCCAAGCCACATGAAAAGAAGGGTCACAGAAAGACGAATAAGGATACTGGAAAGTGGTACGATTTCCATAAAATCCCCTGGCACAACACCGATGAATGTCGCTCAAAAAATTCATTGGTGACCGAGATCAAAGAAAATGATCTGAACCTAGATTTAGAATTAGATTCAGAAAATAATGGGAGAAGACATATCGTCGACGCAGACCCCACTGCGATTGTTGCGACCGCAACAATTCAACTAGAAGAACCAACAGATCCTGAAGAGGGGGAGTGCCTCTTCCATTCACAGATGTGGGTGAAGGGGACCTCATTACATTTCATTTTTGATAGCGGAAGCTAGAATAACCTCATATCATCATATTTCCTCAAATAGTTAGGGTTTTTTACAACACCACACATGCAACCATACAACATCGGGTGGCTTCGCCAGGGACGAGATCTCCATGTCAGCCCGCAGTGTCCGTTGTCATACAACATCCATCCCTTTAAGGATGAGGTACTATGTGATGTTTCCCCACTGGATATCTATGATGTTCTCTTGGGCAAGCCATATATGTGGAAGCACCATGTTATCTATGAGTTTCGACCCTGTAGTGTCATTTCTACTATGGGGGGTCATCTCTACAAGATACCATAGGTAGTTCTGACTACCGTCCCACCTAAATAGTGTCGCAAGGTAGTATCTCATACTACAAAATTCAGCTTCTTAACAATCTATTCAAAAGATGAACATAAGGACATTGCAACCACTGCATCCTCGGCCCAAGACCTTTCTATCCAGTAGAAGCATATTATAGAAGAGAAAGAAGATATTGTTTCTTAAACTACAAGGGTGCCTACACACTACCCAGTCAGGCCAAGATACAACAGGTTGGCTGAATAGATTCAACCCCGCCAACAACAGGTTCGTGACAACGTTCAACATAACAAGCAGCACAACTTCTCCAACAAGACAAGCAGATCACCAAGGTTCAGATTCAGCAAGTGATTTCCCATATCCCCCGGGAACTCAATGCAATGGAGACCATTTATTCCTAAGGAGGTAGGATTGATCTAGGTGGATATCGGTGGCTACCCATTGTTATAACCCTAAATTGCACCACACATGCTTACCTGGCATCAGGCCAACTCATATCTCTTCCTTGCCAAAGCCATGCTGAATAAACTCTGGAAAACCCTCTTAAAACAAGTGGCACGCGCCCTAACCCTCTACTGCACGCGTTGGAACGCTGGCAGGCTCACTACTGCATGCGTTGGAACGCTGGCTGGCCTACTACAACCCGCGTTTACCTAACAAAGCACAAAAACAGGAAAGTTGCCGACGGGACAAAAAGATTTGGGTCAG
>JZKD02S1993875.1:35833-60843 GCA_000966675.3 Picea glauca | reverse complement strand
GGTATGGTGTTCTCCATCTAGATCAAGAACATTGGCAATGGTGGCAATGGAGAAAAACTTCCCGTCAAGGGTATATTGCTTGGACACACTTTGTGACAGATCTTTATGAATGCTTTGACACTCACACCATCCATTTGGGCCATTTGGAAAAGTTGAAACAATCAGGAACAATGGAAGACTTTATAGCTTCCTTTGAGCACTTGGATTTTCAGAAAGAGGGCATGTCTGATGCATTTTTCTGAGAGTGTTTTATCAGTGCCCTCAAGGAAGATATTCGGGTCCATGTCCTCATGGCTCGGCCTCAGATTTGGGTGGAGGCTACTAAAAGAGATAAATAAGCACAACAGGTTGTATATTCTCAAAACCAGAAACCCTCCTTTATCCCTCCCACTAAACCATTAAATCCCACTACTCCCTCCACTCCAATAAAGAATAAAAAATTGATTAGGGCTGAAATGGTGGAACGCCAAATCAAATGCCTTTGTTATAATTGTGATGAAAAATATTTCTTGGGCCACAAGTGTAAGGAACAAAATATTTTTATGGCCATCTTAGAGGATATTTCGGAAGAGGATGTTGAAACTCCCCTTATGTCTAATTCACCTGAAACCACTGACATAACCCCTCCCTTAGACCCTCCCGAAGTAGAAACGGTCATTTGCCTCAATGCTCTCACTGGTTTCTCCACTCCCCAAACCGTCAAGCTAATCGGTTACATCAAGCATAGGAAGGTCATCATTCTGGTTGATAGTGGAAACACCCATAATTTTATTCATCGCCGCATTGCCCAAGAAACTCATTGCTACATCCATGCTGTCAATAATTTCCAAATCATGATTGCCAATGGTGGCTCCATGAAATGTGGAGGGTGCTGTGAAAATGTGCGTCTCCAAATTGGTGACTACCACCTGAAATCTTATATTTTTGCTATAGACATGGGCGGTTGTGACATTGTGTTGGGTGCAGACTAGCTAAGGACTTTGGGTCCCATTCTCATGTATTTTAAGTAATTAACCACGAAATTCGACCAGGAGGCCACCAATATAAGTTCCAAGGGATCACCGTCAGTTCACCTAAGATCATTAGTTCCCATCGCATGGAAAAGATGCTCAAAAAAGGTCATTTTGGTGTTATTTCCCAACTCCATGCCATACAAGCAACAGAGACACCCTCAATGCCGCAAGACCTCCAATCCATCCTTTCTAAACATCAAGTGGTCTTTTCCACTCTCCAAGGACTCCCTTCTTCCTATGGTGTTCATGATCATTCCATTCCCCTTGTACCAGGAAGCCTTCCTCCCAATATTTGTCTGTATCGTCACCCCTTTTCCCAAAAAAATGAAATTGAGAAAATGGTCCAGGAACTCCTTAATGCAGGTGTTATTTGTCCTAGTACAAGCCCCTACTCTTCTCCTGTGGTCATGGTCCTGAATAAAGAAGGTTCTTGGCGAATGTGTCCTGACTTCCGTGCCCTCAACAAACTTACCATTAAAGACAAATTTCCCATTCTTGTTATTGATGACCTCTTGAATGAATTGAGTGGGGCCCAGTTCTTTACTAAACTTGATCTTTGTTCTGGCTACCACTAGATACATATGAAAGAGGCAGACATTCCCAAGATGACCTTTAGAACTCATGAGGGC
The DNA here is from genome assembly GCA_000966675.3 of Picea glauca. NCBI lineage: Eukaryota > Viridiplantae > Streptophyta > Pinopsida > Pinales > Pinaceae > Picea > Picea glauca. The sequence goes on along the minus strand of JZKD02S1993875.1, from coordinate 59,201 downwards.
CACTATGAGTTTTTGGTCACGCCCTTTGGCTTGTGTAATGCCCCCTCCACCTTCCAAAGCCTCATGAATCATGTCTTTCGTCCTTTTCTCTATCATTTTGTCTTAGTTTTCTTTAATGATATCCTCATCTATAGCAAAACCTAGACAAACCATCTTGCTCATGTGGATTGATTTCTCCATCTACTCTCTCAGCACCAACTTTTCCTGAAACTGTCTAAATGTGCTTTTGGCACCTTAGAAGTCGAGTACTTGGGTCATCTGGTTGGCAAAGACTGCGTCGGGGTGGATCCTAGAAATATTGAAGCTATGCAAGACTAGCCTCACCTAAAGACTCTCAAAATCTTGCATGGATTTCTGGACTTAACAGGTTATTATAGCAAGTTTGTTAAGAACTACGGAAAGATTGCAACACCTCTCCCTGCACTCCTAAAAAATAACTCTTTCACTTAGACTCCAACAGCTGCTTAATCTTTTCAAACCTTTAAGATGGCCATGTGCACCACTTCGGTCTTGGCCCTCCCTAATTTCAAAAAGACCTTTGTCTTGTAATGTGATGCCTCAGGGAAAGGAATTGGTGATGTCCTTATGCAAGAGGGTCAGCCTTTGGCCTTTACCAAAAAGCAATTGTCTGAAAGAAATCTGGGCAAATCAATCTATGAAAAGGAAATGTTGGCCATACTGCATGTCATTGATCTGTGGCACCCTTATCTATTGGGGCAACACTTCCAAATTAAGACAGACCATCAAATCCTCAAGTATTTTCTGGAACAATGCATTTCCTCCCCAGAGCAACAAAAATGGGTGACTAAGCTCTTTAGATATGATTATGAGATCATTTAAAAAAAATGAAAAGACAATGTGGTTGCGGATGCACTTTCTCAAAAATATGAAGATGAAGGATCCCTTTTTTCTCTTTCCTTCATTGTACTAGAGTGGCTCAAAGACGTTTGCCAGGAATGGCTATAAGATCCCAAAAGTTCGCATCTGATCAAACAATTGCAATCCAATGCTTCAGCTTCCCTAGGGTACTCTTGGCTCCATGATGAGATTCGATACAAAGGCCGTTTGTATTTAAGTAAAAAATCAAAACTTAAATCCACAGTACTTTCTGAGCTTCATGATACACCCACAGCGGGGCACTCCTGGTTCACCAAAACACAGGGTCAAATGCTCTTTTTTCTGGGATGGTATGAAGCAATACATTTGTAATTTTGTCGCTGAATGTGATGTGTGTCAATGTAACAAGGGAGAAACATTCAAATCTCCAGGCACACTACAAGTGCTTCCGATTCCACCTACTCTTTGGAGGGATATCTCTATGGATTTTATTACAGGCTTACCCAAATCGGGAAATAAATCAGTCATCATGGTGGTTGTTGATCGCCTTTCCAAGTATGCTTATTTCTACGCTCTTTAACACCCATTTACAGTATCCACGGTGGCTCAAATTTTCATGGATCAGGTCTTCAAGCTTCATGGCATGCCGCATTATATTGTTTATGATCATGACCCAAGTTTCACCAACAATTTTTTTCAATAACTGTTCAAGCTACAAGGCACCCAACTGCATTTCAGCACAACTTATCATCCCCAAACTGATGGTCAAACAAAAGTTTTCAACAAGTGTTTGGAAACATATTTGAGGTGTTTTTCCTCAGAAAATCAAAATCATTGGGCTCAATGGTTACCCCTAGCTGAATGGTGGTACAACACTTGATACCATACAACTACATGCATGACTCCTTTTGAAGCRGTATATGGACAAAAKCCACCTTCAATTCTCTCATGMTTACCTGGTGTCTCAAAGGTCCAGGYAGTCGAYCAAAYGCTTCTAGTTCGWGAGTATATTCTCYRTACCCTCAAAGAKAATTTGGTCATGGCACATAATCGCTTGAAGAAACAAGCAGATCAAGGTCGYTMTGAACGTCAATTWGCAGAAGSGGATCARTTTTTTSTTCAACTGCAACCATAGAAGCAAAATTCCCTCAAGGCTGAGCATTGTCAGAAGCTAGTGCCCAAATTTTATGGTCCTTATAMCATTCTCAAGCATGTGGGACAGGTGGCCTATTAGTTAGCTTTGCCCAGTCCTTCGAAGCTACATCCTGTTTTTCATGTTTCATGCTTAAAGAAGGTGATTGGAACTAAGTGCCAAATTTAAACCAACCTTCCCGAGTTACCCGAAGAATGATCCATTTGGCTACAACCACAAGCATTTTTCGACCAATGTGAGCGTCGCCTGCATTAGAGGACCATCAAGGAAGTGTTAGTCCAGTGGAAAGATACAACTCCAGCAGATGCCACTTGGGAACCAGCTACCATTCTGTAACAATTTCCACATCTCAAGCCTCGAGGACAAGGATGTTTTTAAGGGGGAGGACATGTTAGGGTCCTAACCCGCACATAGGTAGAACAATATATTCAGATGTAATAAAGTTCAATATTAATAAGGCCTTGCAATAAAATAGAATAAGTCGAATGTAAGAAGACCTAATAGAAGCTTCCTCTTCTAGAAGGATCTTCCTCTAGATGCTTCTTTTGATAAACATATTTAGTATAAATAAGAGTTGAGGGTATGAGAACCCTAGATTGGATATTATTGTAATAGATCTCTGCTCGACTGGAGGTTTCCCCCTTGAAGAGGCCCGTGAACATTGATCTCAGAATCAAAGTGTTATTTATGTGTTATTCTTATATCATTTTCATGTTATTTTGGTGATTTTTCTGGTTATATTGTTGTTATTCTGCCATTTCTAGCATTTTTTTTATGTTCTGCATACTTTTTATATTTGGTATATTACAAATCATATCCCAATTCTCTGAAAATAGCAATGTCCTGTTATCCTTGGCTGACATATAATTTCATCTTGCATAGATGCTTCCTTCAAACCACTTCCCAGGTGACCACAGCTAGAAATTGCGGCTAAATCCTTCCTTATCACTTTTCTGTTTTGAGGAAAACCAATTCGTCCCTAGGCCTTCTTCCCTCATTTTTCAATATGTATATGACCATGACCATGAACCTGTGCTTAGATGAAAAAGCGCTTGTCCAGAGCTTCGATACTTTAGAACTTTTAGCCAGGACCGGATCAACGGTCCTCATCCTCTTTCACGATCAACGATCGAGGTCCACTTCAAGAATCCGTGCTTTGGGAGTCTCAACTTTCCTTGCTTGTCTCCTCCCGGAATGATTTTACCTGGAGTTCATGATCTGCTGAAGTATGTCCTCTCATAGATCAACGACTATAAATTAGTTCATCTCTTCAGGCTTCAGAAGTTTCAAACTTTCCTCTTACAATTTCTCCTGGAGTGCTTCCACCCGAAGTCAATGATCCTTTGATGTGTGTCTTCTAGAATCAATGGTCGATAAGTACTTCGGCCTTCGAGCCTTCAGGATTTTTCAACCCAATGCAACCTGTCACATCTTTCACCTCTGGAGTGCCCAGTCTCTGGACCGCACGATCTGTCGCCACGTGGTGAAATACTGGAAGAGGACAAGTGGCCCAGTCAAGCGGGTGCCACATGTCACATTCTAACTGACTTTTCAATTCTCCAAATGCCCAAAAATTACTGACATGTGGCACACATCCCATGTTTCCACGTCATCCTAGGTGACATCCATAAGCCACGTCACTTCGGGAATTCCAGGGTCCACATCACCTCTAGGTGACGTCATCGTGCCCCATCACTTCGACTCTTCAGGCTTCGGGACTTTGGGAGTTTTCATACTAGCACACTTCCAATCCTCTCGAACTTTGAATTCCCGAACTGGCCAATATGTCACCTTGTGTCCCCCTGTATCGGACGACTAATATTCACATCGGGTCTTCACCAGGAGTCCATGGATCTACACCATGTGTCTTCCTTAATCTGACGGCTATGTTTTACTTTGGGACTCCAGACTTTGGAAATATCAAACCTCAACCTTTTTTTTTGAAATTTTTTTATCCAAATTTTGTGATATACTAATGTGTGTCTCCTATGGATCGATGAATACGATTTCTTTGAGACTCTAAACTTCAGAAATATCAGACTTCAAAACTTATCTAGCCCCATTGGCTTTTATTTGAAGCCCTGGATCTAGCGATGCGTAGCTCTCGATAGATCAATGGCTGAGATCCTTTCGTGTCTTTGGGTTTCGAAAGTCTCAAACTTCAAACCTTCTTCTCGCTCACTTTTTCCCAGAGCGTTTTATATGGAGTACATGATCAGTTGACACATGTCCTCCTACAGATCGATGATTCCTAGCTACTTTGGCTATACATAGTTTCGATGTTCGAGCACCAACATGTCACATCACTTAATTCCTTTCCATTTGCGGGGGCATGCATTGGTGGTTTGTAGTAACCCTCTTTTCTCCCTACAATTCTCCTTACACTAACATGTAACCCCTCGGTTAAACTGTGGTTTAGATTGCAGGACCTCCTTAAGGAATTAACTCCTGTGTAACTTGGTTCCCCACAATGCCTGCTGGATGTTGATCTCCCTCTCTAATGGGATCCGATGGTTGTGACCTTAACCCTTTCTTCCTTTTCATCAAACGACCCCTATTCACCTGTCCTTTGATCCAACGATCCCGGATATCTCCTGAACCTATAGTGGCAATCACTCCTAAATTTGAAGGGGACATTCATGATCCTTCGAACCCCTTACAATGGATCTTTGACATTCTATCTCCTGCGTAGATTCTGCAACGCCATTCCTCCTGATATTTTCAACTTCACGGTCAAAGTTCGATCTTGACCATGAGACTCTGACCAACAGACTCGACCCACCCGGTGTTTCAACCAGAAGCTCTGATACCAAACTATAACATCCCCAGCCACCCACAGGTCGAGGCATGCTACCTTCAATCCCACCCTTGGACTTCGTACTCTTACTGATACCTTCTTTAATTAATAAGCACACATAAGATACAAGATTTAACAACATGCACAACAATATCCAATAAGCATGCATAATCTAATATTTAGTTAAATGATAATTAAAATACATAGTGGAATACATTCATACACAGATAATAATATCACAACAGAGAGCACTTATCTTTATAAAAAGGCGCACCAACTGGCTGCAGACCAAGGACGTTCCACCCAATCATGGACACCACTTCTCCAAATCTCAACAACAGTGTCACCCTTGAATAGGGCTATGAATCCACAAGGACGATTCCATAGTGTACTTGGGTTCCCAAACTAGTCAGCTCTCAAGCTCTCACAGGTTTCCCAACACCCAGAACAATCCAAGTACCCAGCTCTCTTCTACCCATCTTATACCACCCAAGAGAATGGATCTCCACCCTTCTCTACCACACAGTCCCTCAAGCAGTCCTTCTCCTTTTTCCAGGGCCTCCAGCACAGCTGGTTCGGAATCTCAATGTTGGAACTCTCAGGACTTGCAATTGTGAGAAAAATAGGGCACAAACCAATGAATCTCAGCCATGCAGGCCCCACCTCATGGCTGGATTGCACCAACGACCATTACAACCAACTATCTCATGGATAATTCTTAGAAGTTCCTTTCCCTTTACCAGGCCAAGACACAGGTGAGGATGGATCAATGGATGGATAAGTGAGTGCATGGAAGTGCATGAGGGAAAGAATGGGATAGCTCAGAGGTGATAGAGTGGATGAGATAATGACCAATGACCAACCCCACAATTATACTGGGGATGGGTTTAAGTATCTCTCATGGGGAAATCAAGAACCTCCTGGCCTTCCCCAAGAAGCTTGCGTAACTGATCCCCTCGCTTAGGAAGAAAGGTAATTAACATGGGAATAAACATTTAGGCCCTCAAGCCCTCTCTCTTGTGGAATAATAGCCCCCTATAACTCTAGTCCTTCTTCATCTAGCAACCAACGATGTGTTTATTATTAATAATGATCAAAACATTACATTTCTTGGGCATATTGGCCCTTTAATAATTGTTTGGGCACTCAGGACTCTTATCATTGTAACAATACATTATTTAAAAAGGGGGGTTCGAAACCTGGGGTGTTACACATAGAGAGTGTCCTGCAGCCTAATGTAAACTATATTGAAGACAACCTAGGAGTGTATTCCATCTTTGCTAAGGAGGATACCATTCCCTTGGAACAAATTGATTTAGAAGATGGTATGTGGCACATGCACTTTGATGGTTCATCCTCAAATGAAGGTAACAGAGCTGGCATTATCTTGATTTCTCCTGTAGGAAAAATCCATAACTTTTCTTATAGGTTGGATTTTTCTTGCAAAACAATGTCACCGAATTCAAAGCTTTGTTATTGGGCATTGAGAACGCCTATAATCTTGGTTGTGGTCACCTTTCAGTTTTTGGGGATTCTGAGCTTGTTGTTAATCTTGTAAGTAAAATTTACTCTCTTAGCAACAAGTTGATAAAATGATACACCCAAACTCTTTGGGCACTTATCTCGAACATGTTATCTTTCAATGTCACTCATGTTAATAGGGAGTTGAATTCAATGGCTGATCGGTTAGCTTCTTTTGCAACCTCTCCTAATTGGCAACTTTTTCCACATAGGCCTGATTGTACCTTTCAATCTCTATATCACCCACATATCCCTAACAATATAAAATATTTGTAGCCCCTCCGTAACAATGAGAACATTTTCACTTTCATTCAAGATGAACCTATTAAGCCCAAGGAAATTATCTCCATAGAAGACAACACGATTCCTAAGGGCCTGACTCCTCCAGAGAGTTCATTTTCTTCGAGTGATGCAAGAAATAAAGAGAAACAAAAAGAGGAAGAGTCAAGAAGGAAGGTGGGCGAAACCATCTCCTTGAACATTGGGGCACTCGAATCTTCAAGGAATATTAAAATAAGTGCCCAATGTTCTGATAAAGAAGAAATGAAGTTTGCCAAGCTACTTGGTGAATTTCAAGATGTTTTTTCTTGGTCTTATAAGGATAGTCATGGTTTTGATCCCGGTCTTATACAACATGTTATTCCCATCAAGGAAGGAATGAAACCAGTTAGGAAAAAACTAAGACCTATTAACTCTTCATTTAAAGAAACTTTTCTAAGGGGGTTGGAAAATTTCTTAAGGATTGGGATCATTTTTCGGTCAAGTACCCTGAATGGTTTTCTAATTGGGGACCTGTTCTGAAGGATACTAATTATATTAGAACCTCCATTAATTTTCTCACTTTCATTCATGATATTATGAGAAATCCTTTTCCTCCTCTTAATATGGAAATGATTCTGCAGCAGGTTGTAAGGTCACAGATGAGGCCCTTACTTGACAATTTTTTGGGTTACAGTAAAATCAATGGAAAAGGGGAAGATGCTCACGAAACCACTGTTATCACTAATTGGGGTACCATGGATTATAAATTCCTGCTTTCTGTCTTACCTGATGCAAGTACCACTTTTAAAAGACCTATACACACAACTTTGGATGAATTGGTCAGTATCCATATCTATCTTGATGATCTAATTGTATACATTAAAGAGCTGATAATTATCTTAGAGTTCCAAGTGTTATTTCAGGGTCCTTTCAAAATTGCTTTTTTCCTAGATACTAACTCTTACATTCTAAAGGATTTATAGGATCAATTGTTTTCCTACAACACTAACGGTTCTCACTTGAAACATTACAAGGGACCAACATGAAAAGTTCTAACGTTGTTTGTTTTTTTTGTATACTAGTAACCTAGCTCTACTTTCAATTTTGCACTATTTTATTTTCTCCTTTACAGTATTTTGACTTCTTCTTTCTATTTTAAAACATTTCTTACTGCTTTTACATTTCTTTGATTTTATTGTTGTTGTTTTAATCTTTGCAATTTTATTTATGTCATGTTTTTTTTGCTTACCATCTTTTAGGTGATTTGGTCAAAATAAGACATTGGATCAGTTCTGCCACAGTGTCACTCCTGCAATATATTTTTGGTCAATAACAATCAAGCTTACACATATATCACAATGTTTCCCTGAAGCACACTTGAATTTGTTATCTTCTTTCACTGTTGTCATATAAAGAAATTGGTTATCTACCGCTTCTTCTTCCCATTTGTTCATCCATTTGAGACTTAAAAGAGTAAATCCATAAATTTTCTCCTTGAAGTAAAGAGCAGATTCTGGTTGAATGATTATGCATACAGGGATAAACCCCCTCATACTTAACACTTTCCATGAGTTATTCCCAAATTCTCAGTCATTTTTCCATTAAATCCGCTCACTTCCCTATGTTGCATAATCTTCATGGTTATATATTCTTGACCTGTTGTTCTTGGTTTGTGAAACCATAATTTATGAGTTCTAAATCTGTTGAAAACAAATTTCTCTGTGGAGTTGCTAGTTTTTTGACGATTAAAATCACAAGAAGGATTTTTTCCCGCAAAGTATTGCTAAACCCTATTACTATAAGCTAACAAGATATATAATACTAGTAGGTGGGACCCCCTTGTAGATTGGGAGATCAGATTTGGTTCTATTTCATGTTATGTTGTTTTTCGACACTGCTACAAAGTTCTACATGATTGATGAAATCTTGGTTTTATTGTCAATGGATAAGGTCTATTATGTGTTGGTTCTAATTGTGACAAATGAATGATGGATAAGGCATGTTATGTGTGTTTCTGTTGCTCTAGGCTCTAAATTTCATGTTATGATGGCCTATGTTATCCATTGTTACCCTTTCTATCTATTCTTGGATTCATTACTATGACACATGCATAAGAGACATGTTAGTAATAATATATAAGAGCAGTTGAAAAGAGATAAAAAAAATATAACAAAGTGCAGAAACAAGAAACTAGATTATACTAATATGCTGCACTATGCATTTTGAAGGATATACGGATTGTTGTTAGTCCTAGCTAATGGGTTAATGACTATATGATTTATTGAGTTATATGGAAATACATGTGATATGTGCTATAGTATGGTTGGAAGTGGTTAATGTGACATAGGGTGGTGCTCTTGGCAATTAGTGGATGTTGGTTTCGATGCATGGTTTAATTAAATGAAGTAATGAATTAGTGGGCTGGTGTGTACTAAGGAATTGAATTACTGGACGATGGAGGAGACATGCATTTACTTCACGTCACTCCATACCCCATCCATTGGCCATCACCCTGGCTATTGTTCAATTGTGTTCATTGTGGTTAAGCTTCGATTTTCAAGTAGAGGAATAACTTCTCATCCAATCTTGCGTTTTAAGGTTTTTCATGGTTATAGGTATGTCTTCTCGCCATCCATGAACCCTCTATAATTATGAAATAGAAATTGGCTCGGTGATGTATGGGTCTATTCTTTCCTTAATTCTTGGGACTGTGTAAGTTTGTGATATTTTTATGGAATGAATGGTTGGTGTGGTTTCATTGAAATAATGTTTGAAGTTATAGTTTCATTGATCATTCTGAGTTTAGAAGCCATGAAGGCTCTCTGTCATCCTTATTGGTCTTGGTTGAAGGGTTTTCATTCGATCCAGATTGGTTGGTTTTCTCCACGCTTTCTTATCACCATACCCAGTTGTTTGTTGTTATGGGGTTTGTTGGGTTTGAAACTCTTTGTGTCACTACGTATCATTCACTTGGGTATGGGTTCATTCATGTTACTGGTATTTTCATAGGGGGTTATGATAGTCGTTATGACAAAGGGCTTTCTTAAGGTTGATTGCTATTTCTCAGCTCTGTTTCATCTCAACATTCTTCAGTTGATTGGGAAAACCAAGAGATTTATACCCTACGTGTTCTAATTATTATGAAAAGACCAAAATGAATCCTTATGTTAGGGTTGAAACCCGCACATAGGTAGAACAATATATTCATATGTAATAAAGGTCAATATTAATAAGGCCTTGCAATAAAATAGAATAAGCAGAATGTAAGAAGACCTAATAGAAGCTTACGCTTCTAGAAGGATCTTCCTCTAGATGCTTCTTTTGATAGACATATTTAGTATAAATAGGAGTCGAGGGTATGAGAACCCTAGATTGGAGATTATTGTAATAGAGCTCTGCTCGACTGGAGGTTTCCCCCTTGAATATGTCTGTGAACATTGCTTTCAGAATCAAAGTGTTATTTATGTTGTTATTCTTATATCATTTCTGTGTTATCGTGGAGATTGTGCTGGTTATATTACTGTTATTCTGCCATTTCTAGCATTTTATTTCTGTTCTGCATACTTTTTATATCTGGTATATTACAAGTGGTATCAGAGCACTTTTCTTGGCAGAAATTGTGGGTAATTTTTTTTCAGGGTAGAGACGTATTCCAACGTATTTAAGCCACAGAGATCTGGCGTTATGCACATAAACCCACGGTTGAGGGATTCATACACGCAGGAAATACAAGTGGTTATTAAGCGCACATCTGTTGGCCACCATTGTAACCCCTGTTGGTACCCCTTCGAGTGGTAGTGCATCAGACAACACCTATGTACAGATCAACCTAGATTTCCTGAATCCCTCTTTAGATAAATAGATTGGTCACATGACTACTATAGTTCCACCAAGAACAACACTCAGGAAGATACTCTCTAGTACCTGGTTAGTCGGGTAGTACGGCTAAGGGTACGGTCTATCCTCCTTAGTTAGTGCCCTGAGATATTGGGCCGAGTACTACTGTTGGACCCTGCATGTATACCAGAGAGCTATAGCACAGGGAAAACCCTTATTTGTAGAACCCTTGAATACCTAACCCTTGGGGACAAAAACATAAAAAAATTAAAACATACAAGATATATTGCCATGCAACTGTGTTCGGGTTACCAAGTAACTACACATTTTTTCCTAGTTAAGAATATGGGCATTTCATCACTGCAGTATTCTTCAGACCGGAGTATAACTCCGCAGGCGTAAAAAAATACATATGTGAAATCCCCACTAACATATGTGAAAGTTGTTCAGCAAAATCTTGTAAGAATAAAATATAACATTTTCATGTTAAATAAAATTAAAACATTACCATGATACTAAAAATAATAAACGGCACAAAAATATTAAAACATTACCATGATACTAAAAACAATAAACGACAGAAAAATAGAAATAGAAAACTTACATTGCCTTTCTCAATGCCATCAATGATGGATGCACATAATTCTGAAAAACATTCATTCTTGTTATAATTGCTCAATTTGAAACAATATCTAAACTTGGTATAAGTTCTCCCTTGTTTTGGAAGTGCATAAACAATATTTGTGGCCGGCACCAAATATATATCTCATAACAAGCCAAGTGCGTGATAATTTCCTTTCACATGCTCTAATTCGGCACAATAAAAATATATATGATCTCCATTGTTTCCTTTTCTTGTCTTTAACAAACCAAGAATATTCTTGTTTGTTTTCACCTTCCAAAGATTTCCACTCTCTAACATTCTTCATTGCCCTTGATAGCTCAGGTGTTATGCCATTATTACAGGTCATGATCCAAATATATTCATAGATAATCTCTTTCTTGACATGTGTAATATGTATTACATATTACACAAGTGTAATATGTAATTGCATATTACATACTATGTAATATGTAATACATATTACACATGTCTAAATTTTTTTATTTTTTATTTTTTAAATTAGCTTTTATAATTAATGTTGTGTTTTTAGTTTATTATAATGTGAAAGGCCTAATTTTTTAATTTTATCTTAATATAGGAAAATGGCAGGAAAGAGATTATCTATGAATATATTTGGATCACAACTTGCAATATAGTATCTAATATGTAATTACATATTACATAGTATGTAATATGTAATTACATATTACACATACTATGTAATATGCAATACATATTACATAGCCCAAGGCTTGGCCATGGGGGCTAGGGCTCAAAATCTAATAAAATTTCATTAAAAAACTATAAAAAAGATAAAAAAAATTAAAAATTATATCTAAATTTCACTCCTTTTCCATTTTTTTTTCAAAAAACTTAAGGATTTTGTTAAGATTTTCTGAAAAAAGTCTCAAAAACTAACTAACCTAAAGAAAATAACAAAAAACTAACCTCTGAAATGCTAAATTCTCCTCATCTTTGCTTGCTAGATTCTCCTCGGATGTCTTCTCGAAGTTTTAGCTTGCTCCACATCCTAAAACAAATATTTCCCAAGATATAACACAATATAAAAAGATAAAACAAGACTGTGTATATATAACATAGATGATATAAATTATTGTTAGTATAACGAATGTGGGATAAATAAAAATTAGGTATATTGTCTACATATATACCTAACATTATATGGATCATCAATATGTTTAATAAATGCGGGAAAAATAAATAAACATGATAAATATTGTATTTAACATTTAAATAACAAAATAAAAGAGTAAATTGGGGGAAAATTTTGGAGGGAAAAATTTGAGGGGGAAATTTTGGGGTCAAATTTTTGGGGGGAAGTTTTGGAGGGAAAATTTTTCAACATTATTTGAGACCTATTCCATTGGATTCATCTCTTCGCCCTTATCACTTTCCTACATATCATTTTTCAAAAAAATGTATGACCCCACCTGCCCCTTTTCTGTTCCCTCATCCTCATGGCCCATACCCATAGCCAAGACCTGGAAGGTCACTTCAATACCTTGAAATATAGTCTCACCGAGACCCAACAAGAAGTAAAACAACTCAGTGCCAATGTTGCCGCCATCAATACAACCATGCAATCCTCAATGGAGGAAATCAAACAAGATTAGACCACCCAGCTTGAATCTGTCTTTTCGTCACTTTTCACCAAGCTTCATATACCTACAGATAACCCTTCCTCTGACTCACCTCCACATACTGAAGGTGAACATTCCTCTCATTCCCATAACTTTTAGCACCATCACTTTCATTGTGACCTATGCCTTCCGCGAGTGGATGTGACCAAATTTTATGGCTCAGACCCCACTGGTTGGGTAACCCAAATGGAACATTATTTCTTTTTATACAACATTACAAATGACTTGGCCAAACTCCGATATGGTGTTCTCCATCTAGATCAAGAACGTTGGCAATGGTGGCAATGGATAAAAACTTCCCGTCAAGGGTATATTGCTTGGACACACTTTGTGACAGAGCTTTATGAACACTTTGACACTGACACCAACCATTTGGGCCATTTGAAAAATTTGAAACAATAAGGAATAGTGGAATACTTTATAGCTGCCTTTGAGCACCTGGCTTTTCGGACAGAGGGTATGTCTGATGCCTTTTTTCGAGAGTGTTTTATCAGTGGCCTCAGGGATGAGATTCGGGCCCATGTCCTCATGGATCAGCCTCCGAGTTGGGTGGAGGCTACTAAAAGAGATAAAGAAGCACATCAGGTTGTATCTTCTCAAAACCAAAAACCCTCCTTTATCCCTCGCCCTAAACCAGTAGATCCCACTACTCCCTCCACTCCACTAAAGATAAAAAAATTGACCAGGGTTGAAATGGATGAATGCCAACTCAAAGGCCTTTGTTATAATTGTGATGACAAATATTTCCTTGGCCACAAGTGTAAGGAAAAAAATCTTTTTATGGCCATCTCCGAGGATATTTTGGAAGAGGATGTTGAAACCCCCCTTGTGTCTGAGTCACCTAAAACCACTGACATAACCCCTCCCTCAGACTCTCTCGAAGTAGAACCGGTCATTTCCCTCAATGCTCTCACTGGCTTCTTCGCTCCCCAAACCCTCAAGCTAATAGGTTACATAAAGCATCGGAATGTCATCATTTTGGTTGATAGTGAAAGCATCCATAATTTTATTCATTGCCGCATTGCCCAAGAAACTCATTGCTACATCCATGCCGTCAATAATTTCCAAATCATGATTTCCAATGGTGGCTCCATGAAATGTGGAGGGCATTGTGAAAATGTGCATCTCCAAATTGGTGACCACCACCTGAAATCTCATATGTTTGCTATCGACATGGGAGGTTGTGACATTGTGTTGGGTGCAGACTGGCTAAGGACTTTGTGTCCCATTCTCATGGATTTTAAGGAATTAACCATGAAATTCAACCAGGAGGGCCACCAATATAAGTTCCAAGGCATCAGCACCAGTTCACCTGAGATCATTAGTTTCCATCGCATGTAAAAGCTACTCAAAAAATGTCATTCTGGTGTTATTGCCCAACTCCATGCCATACAAACAACACAGACACCCTCGTTGCTGCAATACCTCCAAGCCATCCTTTCTAAACATCAAGTGGTCTTTTCCACTCCCCAAGGAATCCCTCCTTCCCATGGTGTTCATGGTCATTCCATTCCCCTTGTACCTGAAATCCTTCCTCCCAATATCTGTCTGTATCGTCACCCCTTTTCCCAAAAAAATGAAATTGAGAAAATGGTCCAAGAACTCCTTAATGCAGGCATTATCCTCCCTAGAACGAGCCCCTACTCTTCTCCTGTGGTCATGGTACTGAAGAAAGAAGGTTCATGGTGAATGTGTCCTAACTTTAATGCCCTCAACAACCTTACCATTAAAGACAAATTTCCCATTCCTGTCATTGATGACCTCTTGGATGAATTGAGTGGCGCCGAATTCTTTAATAAACTTGATCTTCGTTCAGGCTACCACCAGATATGTATGAAAGAGGCAAACATTCCCAAGACTTCCTTTAGAACTCATGAGGGCCACTATGAGTTTTTAGTCATGCCCTTTGGCTTGTGTAATGCCCCCTCCACCTTCCAAAGCCTCATGAATCACGTCTTTCGTCCTTTTCTCCATCATTTTGTCTTAGTTTTCTCTGATGATATCCTCATCTATAGAAAAACCTGAATAGACCATCTGGATGATATGGATCGAGTTCTCCATCTACTGTCTCAACACCAACTTTTCTTGAAACAGTCTAAATGTGCTTTTTGTGCCTCATAAGTAGAATACTTGAGTCATCTGGTTGGCAAGGATGGCATCAAGGTGGATCCTAAAAAGATTGAAGCTATGCAAGACTGGCCTCACCCAAAGACTCACAAAATCTTGCATGGATTTCTGGGCTTAACAGGTTATTATCGCAAGTTTGTTAAGAATTATGAAAATATTGTAGCACCTCTCACTGCTCTCCTAAAAAAGAACTCTTTCACCTAGACTCCAACTGTTGCTCAAGATTTTCAAACCTTGAATATGGCCATGTGTACCACTCCAGTCCTGGCCCTTCCTGATTTCACAAAGACCTTTGTCTTGAAATGTGATTCCTCAAGGAAAGGAATTGGTGCTGTCCTTATGCAAGAGGGTCGACCTTTGGCCTTTAACAACAAGAAACTATCTGAAAGAAATCTAGGCAAATGAATCTATGAAAAGGAAATGTTGGCTATTTTGCATGTCGTTGATCTGTGGCACCCTTATCTATTGGGGCAATGTTTCCAAATTAAGAAAGACCATCAAACCTCAAGTATTTTATGGAACAACGCATTTCCTCCCTGGAGCAACAAAAATGGGTGACTAAGCTCTTTGGGTATGATTATGATATCATTTACAAGAAATGCAAAGACAATGTGGTTGTGGATGCACTTTCCCAAAAATATGAAGATGAAGGATCCCTTTTTTCTCTTTCCTTCATTGCACCAGATTGGCTCCAAGACGTTCTCCAGGAATGGCTACAAGATCCCAAAAGTTTGCATCTGATCCAACAATTGAAGTCCAATGCTCTAGATTCCTCTGGGTACTCTTGGCTCCACGATGAGCTTCGCTACAAAGGCCATTTGTATTTAAGTAAGCAATCAAAGATTAAATCCACAATACTTTCTGAGATTCATGCTACACCCACAATGGGGAACTCCGGGTTCACCAAAACCTATGACAGGGTCAAATGTTCTTTTTCTGGGATGGTATGAAACAAGACATTCATAATTTTGTCACTGAATGTGATGTGTGTCAACGCAACAAGGGAGAATCAATCAAATATTCGGGCACACTACAACCGCTTCCGATTCCACCTGCTATTTGGAAGGATATCTCTATGGATTTTATTACAGGCTTACCCAAATCAGGAAATAAATCAATCATCATGGTGGTTGTTGATCGCCTTTCCAAGTATTCTCATTTCTGCGCTCTTCAACACCCATTTACAACATCCACGGTGGCTCAAATTTTCATGAATTGGGTCTTCAAGCTTCATGGAATGCCACACTCTATTGTTTCTGATCGCGATCCAACTTTCAAAATCAATTTTTGGCAAGAATTTTTCAAGCTACAAGGCACCCAATTGCATCTCAGCACAACTTATCATCCCTAGACTGATGGTCAAACGGAAGTTGTCAACAAGTGTTCGAAAAAATATTTGAGGTGTTTTGCTTTGAAAAATAAAAATCAGTGGGCTCAATGGTTACCCCTATCTAAATGGTGGTACAACACTTCATACCATACAACTACACGCATGACTCATTTTGAAGCAGTTTATGGACATAAGCCACCTTCAATTTTCTCATACTTACCTGGTGTCTCGAAGGTTCAGGTGGTTGACCAAACAATTACAGTTCGAGAGGCTATTCTCTGCATCATCAAAGAAAGTTTGGTCATGGAACATAATCACATGAATCAACAAGAATATCAAGGTCGCTCTGAACGTCAATTTGGAGAAGGGGACCAGGTGTTTCTGCGACTTCAAACTTACAAGCAAACTTCACTCAAGGTCGAGCATTTTCAAAATCTAGCACCCAAATTTTATGGTCCTTATACCATTCTCAAGCGTGTGGGACAAGTAGCATATAAGTTAGCTTTTCCCAGTCATTCGAAGCTACATCCTGTTTTTCATGTTTCCTACGTAAAGAAGGTGATTGGAACTAAGTGCCAAATTCAAGCCAACCTTCCTGAGTTGGCCAAAGAAGGATCCATTTGGCTACAACCACAAGCAGTTTTGGACTAGCGTGAGCGTCGCCTGTGTTAGAGAACCATCAAGGAAGTGTTAGTCCAGTGGAAAGATAAAACTCTAGCAGTTTCCACTTGGGAACCAACTACCATTTTGCAACAATTTCCACATCTCAAGCCTTGAGGACAAGGTTGTTTTTAAGGGGGAGGACATGTTAGGGTCCTAACCCTCATATAGGTAGAACAATATATTCAGATGTAATAAAGGTAAATATTAATAAGGCCTTGCAAGAAAATAGAATAATCCGAATGTAAGAAGACCTAATAGTAGCTTCTGCTTCTAGAAGGATCTTCCTCTAGATGCTTCTTTTGATAGACATATTTAGTGTAAATATGAGTCGAGGGTATGAGAACCTTATCTTGGAGATTATTGTAATAGAGCTTTTCTCGACTAAAGGTTTCCCCCTAGAAGAGGCCCATGAACATTGCTTTCAAAATCAAAGTGTTATTAATGTTGTTATTCTTATATCATTACTGTGTTATCGTGGAGATTGTGTTGGTTATATTACTGTTATTCTACCATTTCTAGCATTTTATTTTTGTTCTACATATTTTTTATATCTAGTATATTACACCTTTCTCCTTTGTTCATAGCCTCTCCTAAGCATGGGAATTGTCACCCTCTCTGCGAAGTTATTGGTGGTATACACTGTGTGTGTAGCATTGGTCTCGGAATTTCTCACTCGATGTTGGGGGGGGCAACTCTAGTCTCCCTGTGTTGGTCCACAGAGAAAACCCTTGACTTCTCAAGCATGTGTTTTGATAGAGGGAACCATTATGTCTGGTCAGGTATGTTGTTGATTGTTATGTTGGTGCTGCATCATCGACAATATTCTATCGTTGGATCGTCTCTGTTGATTATGTTGACAATGGTTTTGGTTATTGGTTTTTACTCACTAAAATTGGTTATTATAGCAGTCCAATTGATAATATCAACATGGTTAATTGGCTGATTGGAGAAATGAGATTGCATGGTCACTGTATTTTACATTTCGATTATTGAATTATTAACCTAGCATTAGTTTTAATTAATTAAGTCACAACAATGCTTCGTGCATAATGCGTGGGTATGTGTGGCCTTCCTACATCATGTTAGGTTGAGTTAATGATTACTGTGATTGTGGGTTTTAATTTCCATGGGAGTGTTGCAATCATGGTAATTATGACATGGGCATCCACTATATATTCTATGGATATTATTGATTGCTCCATCAAAGATGGTCACGGTTTTTTAAACAATATGGCTGTGTTGGAAATTTGATCATAATGAGATGAGATCAGGCTTACTATTTCTACCTCGTTATATTGATTGATAACCCAGCATTGTGGATGTTTAGATTCAGAGTAGTTGGACCTGTACAGTCACAAAAATACTCTGGGTTTTGTTGAATGGTCTGTGTAATCCAAACATAGTATGAGTTAAAATGGTGATTGTTTTCTATGTGTTTAAATGTCAAGTCAGGATCTTTGCAATTAAAATATTGATGGTTGTATTTGGCTGTCTGTCATGTGCTTTGATGAATATCATGTATCGTAGTAGATATAGACACAGGTTCTATGACAGTATAACCTTATTACAATTTAATTATTAAACGATTTAAATGAAAGAATCGGGCACGACTTTTGAGTCTATATTTGATGATTGAAATAATTCGTGGGTAGTGGTTGAAGAGTTGGCACTGAACAAAGTGGAAATAAGTGATTGTGCATTCATTTGGGAATTTTTTAAAAATATTAAATGGACAATGAGAAGAAACAAAACTCTTATACAAGTTGTTGTGAGATGCATGTTGTCTTGTTTGGTGACACTGTCTTAAAAATATGATTACAAACAGTGAGCAAGTCAATGCATAGAATTAATTGAATTACACATAGTAGTTTTCATTTGATCACAATGATTATTTGGTTGGTGTTATTTCCTTTTATATAATGGTTTTATGGATTACTTAATTAATTTTATGAACAATATCCACTCTCTTTCCCTGCCATTACTTCGATTTTCGCTAATTACAACCCCATCACCTTCCCACATTCATTTTTCACTCCCTGTTCTAAAATTTAATTACAGTCAAGAAGAATTATGTATTGAAGAAGTTTGAAATCACAGTTTCTTGGTTGGATCATAGTGATATTTTTTTTGGTTTGCATTATAGTTCATTGTTGTTGTCTTTGAGCAGTAACCATGTTCTTTTCCCCCTCATTTTATCATGTTTCTCTTAATACAAACCCCTCACATATCCCAAGACCTTTTTTTCACCCCCCTGCTCATTGACAACATTTAAACAATTTGTATGGATTGGATTACATGAGTCTGATATGTTGTTGAGCCAAAATCTATTTCATATCTTTAAAGAGTTTTCATGTATGGTTGTTAAAGGGAATTTGCTAATCCATTATGCATATAGGAATGAGCTCTTCAGACAAAAGGCTAAAAATTGAGGCCCACCATGCCCCTGTCAAAGGGAAAGCCACTTTTGCCCCTTCCTCGCCTTCAAATGATTCTGATAAATCTGTGTCCTTCCACATGCATTGGAGGGACGATTTCTCTCGTATGATCAATGATATGAGAGCCAAAGGCTCCACATATCTTAAGGAAAATTCAGAAGGATTAAAAGGTGATAACAACAAAAAGGGAAATATTTCCTCACAGACTGGAAAATATGGATTTTAAATTTTATTTATTTATCTATTGTTGAGAACATTTGACTTCATATTTTTGAACAACATGCTTTGTGGATATATTGGTAATATATTTTGGAAATAATTTCAAATATCATTGAGACAAATTGTCAAATATGAATGTGATGATGGGAGTCACAAGGAGGGGTGTTTTGTTTAAATTAACTAGTTATTTTATGATTGTTAAGAACTAAAGGGATTCACAAGGGTTCCCACCTACTAGTTACTATTTATTTATAACCCTTATTATGATTATTACTTTTCCTCCTAACTAAAAGGTTGGTTGAATTTTTAGTTGAATTAACTAATGAGGCAGTTCAACTACTTCAACCAATTCTAATTTTCTTAAAGGCAAAAGGAAAGGGAGGAACAAGAGGAGGATAGAAGGAAAATCATACTAAGGTTTTCTCTTTGAGTTTATGTTGATATAGTTCAATTTTCATTCATTCCTTAATTTATCACAAGGCTAACTCTTTTTTATGATAGCAGGGTCTTATTGTAGACAACAATATTCAAGGCTGAATTGAATAATTCAGACACTTGTTTTTCAGAGGTGTTGATCTATCTTTGATAGTCTGTGTAGACTTGCATGTTTGTGAATTAGTTTTCATGACTGACAAAGGCTATTTTGCAGAGTCAAGTGGGCAACAATATGTGGCAAGCTGATCCAAATTTTAGAGTTCAGTTTTTGATTTTTTGTTAGAAGTCCTTTTGTATGTTCCATCGGGGATGTCTAAGTTTGACTTTGGTCGGAAATTTCTTCACGAAATTTTGTAAAGAGAATGAATCTTTGGTGAATTGGAATGAAATAAAGGATTTCTTTATGTCTCATCTGTCTTGATTATCATCTTGGTGTCTTTGCTTCTGTCTCTACATTTATTTCAGCAACTGTTATATTCAGAAAATCATATTAATAATGAATTTTCCAGCAATCTTTTATTTATAAAAATACTAGCCTAAGCACTTGTAATCAATACTTGTGAGTTAGGATATTATTTTTGCTATAAACATAGGGTGACATTCCCGTCTATTTTTCTTTAGCCAAACAGAATTTGAAAATGCTTGAGTAAGATCATTTCATATCTTTTCCTCAACACACTATATATAAAATAATAAGATAATGATTATAACATGATCATCATCTATAATTAAAACAAGTGAGTTAAATATACCAATATTAGATAAGTATCATGTCAAAACAACTTATATCTTAAAAAAAACAGATATCTCATTTGAAATGTATATCATAATATTTCTGGAGATCTTAAAAAAAATAGATATCACATTTAAAATTTATGTCATATCATTCATGAAGAAATTTAATTGAATTTGACAACATCCATCCCAAGTAGTAAAGTAAAATAATCATATGTAATAAATATCCATTCAAAAATCATCGACCACTTCCAATATATATATATATATATATATATATATTAACAATTCAGTACTAATAATATCATCATCGTATATAACTAAAACAAGTGAAATTCAAATATGCCAGTAGATCAATAACATAAGTCAAAATGATACATGTTCAAATTATATAAGTGAAAATGATAAATGATGTAACTCAAAATGATACATGTCAAAATGATACAACTTAATATTATGGTACTGTAGGTGAAAATGATACATATGATAGTA
Source organism: Picea glauca (assembly GCA_000966675.3). Classification (NCBI taxonomy): domain Eukaryota; kingdom Viridiplantae; phylum Streptophyta; class Pinopsida; order Pinales; family Pinaceae; genus Picea; species Picea glauca. The sequence continues at coordinate 38,094 of JZKD02S1993875.1, read as the reverse complement.
AACATGAAAAGAGGCATCAAAATTATATATCAACGATGATCCATGATGGAGTCTATATGACCAATGCCACTGGCTACTACCAACAACTGGCTCATCATCATCATCACTATCATGATCATCATCAATGTGATCTTCATCATCATCTGCCTCAGTGTCTTCTGCATCTGCCTCATCATCATCATCTCTCGTGTCTATATCAGACCCATTATAATATGGATCTATCTCATGAGGAGCAACTGGATCTTTTGGAATACCCATGTTCTACAAAAAAAAACATTCAAAATGAAAAGTTATTATTTATTTCATGCAATAATTAATTTTCATGTTATATTTATAATATTACAACATATAAAATGAAACCATAACCATATTACATCGTATCAAAGTGAACATACCATAAAAAAAATCAAATAAGTTATAGATAAGATGTCATTCCAATGATGTAAAACATGCAACAATTCCAATAAATGTTAGTAAGATCATAAGAAAATTTGTTATACAATTTAACTATCAATGTAAATTCTATTACATGACCATAAGTGCCAACCCTCTCCATTTTGTGCTATATATGATTATGTTTTCCTCAAATATACTTTGAGAGTTAACTGGTCTATATATCTTCTTCTCTTATATTTCACAAATGAATATTTTTCTAGGACATTTTGGCATTGTAATATGATTCAAAGGTCCTTTGATAATTGACTAGTCTCTGGGTAATTATGAAGATGCTCTCAATACTTATTCAACTAGATGAAATTCAAATGTCAATCCTTCCAAAGAAAGAATTTTCATGTTTATGTCAAACAATATTCACTTATAGAGATGATCTTGTGCATATGTAATGCCCAACCTTGAATACAATAAAACAAGGCAACATCTGGATTAAGGGGTCTAATTATGAAACCATGCCTCAGGAGTGGATGGAGAATTTGGTCACCTATTCCATGTATAAACAAGATTGCATCATCTCATGGAAATAAAAAATGATGATCCTTTAGGTTTTTATGCCCCAAGGAGGTATTGGCCAAGAGTCCTTGAAATGGTTTGGGATAAGAATTTCAATTGTGCATAAAATGAAAACTGATATTTAGAATGAGGAAATGTTGACTCCGATGGATTCTTGGCATAGGATTTCAGCTAGATCACCCCTCACTCCCATGTTCAATGCCTCAAAAGTTGTTTTACTCATTGCTTTCAAGAACTAGGGTTTTTCTCACTTAGAAGCAATGCAACATTTGGATTAAGGGGTACAATTTATGAAACTGTGCCTCTAGAAAATATGGACAATATGGTCACCTAGTCCATTCCTAAAAAATCTTGGAGAATCTCACGGAACTCAAAAAGGTTGATCTGTTAGGTTTTTATGCCCCAAGGAAGTAGTGGCCAAGAGTCCTTGAAATCGTTTGGGATGTGACTTGCAACTTTGCACAAAATGAAAAATGAGACTTGGATTGAGGAACCATCGACTCTAATGGATTCATGGAATAGAATTTTAGCTAGAGAACCCCTCGCTCCTGAGTGCTATGCCTCAAAATTTTCTTTACTCATTGATTTCAAGATCTAGGGTTTTTCTCAGTTAGAAGCATTGCAACATTTGGATTAAGGGGTCCAATTTATGAAACTGTGCCTCAAGAGTGGATGGGAAAAGTGATCACTTAGACCATGCCTAAAAAATCTTTTAGCATCTCACCGAACTAAAAAATGTTTCTCCATTAGGTTTTTATTCCCCACAGAGGTATTGGCCAAGAGTCCCTGAAATGGTTTGGGATGCGACTTCCAACTAGGAAAAAAATGAAAATTGAGACTTGGATTGAGGAACCATTGAATTTTTTGGATTCTTGGCATAGGATTTCAGCTAGGGAACCCCTCACTCTTGGGTCCCATTCCTTGGAGGTTGCTTTATTCATTGATTTCGAGAAATAGGGTTTTTCTTAGTAAGAAGTAATGAAACATTTCTATTAAGGGGTCCAATTGATGAAAACGTGCCTTAGGAGCAGATGGAAAATGTGATCACCTAGTCCATTCCTAAATAAGATTTCAACATCTCACATAACTCAAAAATACTACTTCGTTAGGTTTTTCTGCCCCTAGGAGGAATTGGCCAAGAGTCCCTAAAATGGTTTGGGATGCGACTTGCAACTAGGCATAAAACAAAAACCAAGACTTGGGTTGAGGAATCGTTAGCTCTATTGGATTCCTGGCATATGATTTTAGCTAGAGAATCCCTCACTCCTTGGTCCCATGCCTCAGAGGTTTCTCTA
>JZKD02S1993874.1:533644-546033 GCA_000966675.3 Picea glauca | reverse complement strand
GTATTCACTTTGAATCATAATACACTCATCACTTCACTTTATTATTTACCTTTTAAAATCTTTAAACCACTTTGATTACTTTGACCTTTTGGGGCTTCTAGATGACATATGAGGGCCCTCCAACTTCGTAAGGCCATAACTCTTAAACCATGAGGAGTTATGTGACGTTCTACATACCACCAGAAATGGCATGACATGTACTATCCATATAAAATAGTATTATCTGAAAATATATCATAACTCATACCGTTACCTATCAAACAAACTTGGGTCCATTACCCAAACCTGGGATCTCCAACTTCTCATGGCCATAACTCTCTAACCGTGAGGAATTATGTGACATTCCACATGCCACTGGAAATGACATGACAAGCACTATCCATCTAGGATATTTTACTTGACAAATTCACTTCTTATCAACCATGACAAAACAATAATGAGTCCTATTTACATCAAATAATATTGGGTCCATTACCCAAACCTTTGTGCTACGGGGCTTTCTTCAAGGGTTGGCATCAATGAAAACCAACCTTAATAAAAAAATGTAATATAATGTACATAATGTAGATAAGGATGTAAATAAGATTGATCTAGCAATAGTCACTGACATCTAGACACTATTTTTTGATGGCTCAATGTAACGTACCCAGCCACCATGGCTAGGTCATGCAACATAAAAACTCTCTCAATTACAACTCTGATACCATAATGTAATTTACCTAGCCTCTAGCTAAGCAACACTACATGTAGAATACACATAAAAATGAAACTTCTGCTAACTAAAGCAATTATTTTATTGTTATTCAATTTCCTATAGCTTACAACTACATATTTAAAACAAATTTAGATACTATCTATAACGATAAAACAAATGCATCTAAAGCATGTTAATAATCAACATGAAATGTAGCTAAACCGCTCATTAAAACAACATATAAGTCATTCTCATTTATGCAGAGTTCATGCACAACAATAACACATGTAAATAACTCAATAACAAGATAAAAAATTTATCTTTAAACAATAATTGTGCAACCAATTGCTTGGGACAAATGTTCCACCCAACCATAGACTGATTGTTCCAAATATCAACAGTCAGTCACCCCTGAGCTGAGGCTAGTAATCCACAAAAGAGGGTGGTCTCTCACATTCCATTCATAGCTCATAGAACTCATAATCCAACTTATATTCTCCTATAGCTATCCTGATTTTTCTACCAGCTCTCTTCCTCCTGACCTTCCCAACCCAAGGAATGCACCATTCGTTTATTAGGGATAACCCAAGGGATGTACCATTCATTTATCAGGGATGTACCATCCATTTATCAGGTTTAACCCAAGGAATGTGTCATTTGTTTATCAGGGTCTCTCTAGAATAGGTAACTAGGAATCTCTCAGCTAGGAACTCAAGGGAACTCACTGTTAGGAAAACTATCAGGAAACCAACAACAAACACCTGTTTTTTTAGTGCAAATCACACATGACTTCACTCTTCAAGCCTGACAACTTTGCTCTTCAGTTCTCCATCTCCAATTCACTCCAATTACGCTCTAGGATTCAACACCCATCTCTTTTCCATGTCCCCTTAGCAGATGGCATCACATTTTTATAGTTAAAACATTGAAATACAATTTGCATATTATATCGCTCAGTTGTAGCCACATATTATATCCACATAAGAATTAATTAAATTGGGGATTATAATGGGGATGTTGCATTCAAAGTATCAAGAATGAGTAGGAACAATTTTTCTTATAATAAATCATCAAGGAAAACATAGTTTCATTCCCTATAGATTAGAATTTGATTGTACGTATAATATTGCAGAGTATGAAGCTCTTGTATAGGGTCGTAAGAAGGCCATAGACTTATTAAAAAAAAAATAGAGACTTAGAAATCATTGTAAGGAAAATAAAAAACACAATACACTGTAATTCCCCAGACCTAAAAAATCACAAGCAAGAGGTGTTGAGGTTGATTGACAATTTTTAAGCCTTTAACATCTCTTCCATTTCTTATGTTGATAATACAATAGACAATTCTTTAGCTACTAGTACCTCTAGGTTAGCTCCATTATAAGACTTCAAGGAAAGTAGGTTTTCTATTGAATTTATCTATCAACATTCACTCCTAGATAACATCATTAATTAGAGAGTTTTCAAAGGTGTCGAACAAATCATAGAATTCCTTACCAATCAAAATACTTTTAAGGATATAGTGATAGATTACAAATAATGTGACAAAACATTGGAAAGTAAAAAAGAAGGAATGGATTATCTAATAGCTAACACTATTCCAAAATGTGGTTACTTTATAGCAATTATATGACTTACAAGATAAGATTAAGAGATAATCCAATGTAAAAACTCATACTTCAACTTTAGGACATGAGATGATCAATCTTGAAATGAATGAAAATCCTAATAATGTCAATCTCGAGAGATTTTATTCTAAAGAAGAGAAATGGGCATATATAAAACTCTTCCAAAAATATCAAGACCTAACACTTAGATGCATGATGAATTGAAACTTATGAAACAAAATTATTCAACATACAAACCCTATGAAAAAAGGATGTAAAACCTTTTCAAAAAAAATTATGCAAGGTACATCCTTTCTTAGAACCCCAAGTGCAAAAATAGTTGAAAAAACTCGACGTGAAAATCATCTTCCAAGTTCGACATTTTTCTTAGGTGGCCAATTTAGTGCTAGTTAGGAAGAAAAGTGGAAAGATTCACCTATGTGTCAATTTTTAGAATTGGAATAAGGCCTATGAAAATGAAAATCATCTCGTAGCTCCTATGGATCAGATCCTACAACTTGTATCAAGGTCTGAAATGTTTTCATTACTTGATGGCTTTTCAGGTTATAATCAAATTCTGGTAGCTAAAGATGATAGGCTTAAGATGACACTTAGAACTAAATGGGAAACCTTTGCATATAAAAGGATACATTTTGGTTTGATTAAAGCAAGTACAACTTTCCAAAGAGTGATGGACATTGTTTTTTGTAGTTTGATTAGTCATAATGTTGTTGTATACATGGATGATGTAACTATGTATTCCAAGGATAGATTAGATCATATCACACATCTTACACAAATCTTTGAAAGATGTTGTAATTATGGTATCTATTTAAATCCAAAGAAAAGCATATTTGCAGTCACTGAAGGAAAGTTATTAGGTCATATCATATCAAAAGAAGGTATCATTGTGGATCATGAACATGTCAAAATTATGTCTCACCTTCCTTCCTGTATAATAATAAATCAATGTAATCTTTCTTTTGGAAGATTAATTTTATGTGAAAATTCATACTGGATTTTGCTAAAACTATCAAATTGCTTAAAAAAATGATAAAAAAGGATGTTGATTTTAAATGGAATAAAAATGAAAAAGGAAGCCTTCAAAAAAATAAAAAAAATGCAATAGCAAATGCTCCAGTTTTACACAGTCCTGATTTCAATCATGATTTTCTTCTTGACACTTTTGCATATGATCACTCTTTGGAAGTGGTATTAACATAGAAATATTCATAAGGAAACGAATGTCATATTTCCTTTATGAGTACAAATTTACAAGGGGTGGAATTAAACTATCCAACCATAGATAAACAAGCATATGTTGTTTTTAGAGCTATGTAGTATTTTAGACCCTACTTTTTCAAAAACCATATAAAGTGATTGTTCCTCACCTTGTAGTCAAATCAATTTTCCTTCACCGTGTGTGTTTCATGTCCAAGTTACACTAAAAAATAGTGGCCAATTGGTTGTCATATTGCAACCTCACATGCATGTAGAAGAGCATAGAGTAGTAAAGTTTACACTAAGCATTGCAGCGTTAAAATGGGCCTTGCGGCCATTATAAGAAAATAGGTCTCTATATAAGACAAAGAACATAGACCAAGATTTTAATTCCACAAAGTATCTATGTTGGTAATGCAAGTGGGATATAAGCCCCTTGCTTACAAATTATATTGGTATCAAAGAACTTGAATCCTTGACTATGACACAATTATTAACACTTTGAAGATAAACTAGACTCAGTATGGGTAAATAAAACAAAGAAATGTTGGGATTCCTATAGGCCATCAATTTTTAGCTTTAAGAAGAGAAAAAGAACTTCAAGGAGAAGGTCCAAATGCATGATTAGTGGATGGAAAATATGGAGAAGAACCTTCAGAACTTGATAAGGCTATTATCATTGCTAAAGAAGAAATTTGATTAATTTCAGCCTTCCTCACTGTAGTCATGGCATATTGGGAAAAGCATAGATTGCAACTTATATATTTGGGAGATAATGTCATCCTAATGGATAGTTGGGAGGAGGGTAAGCTCACTCAAATGATTACTCGGCTACAATAAGAGTTGGAAAAGAAGGAAGAAACATTCACAAGGTTACATGAAGTTGTCCAAGATCACTAGGAAGAAGATCCACCTTCCATTGTCACTGTTGAATTCAACACCATCATTGAGACAACTCTAGTAAGCTCACCTTCCTTAGATATTTCTCAAGAAAAAAAATTCTGATTTGAAACGAATACTAGAGCCATTGGTTCCAAATTGTTAAGGTAGATAGGATATGATGGGCAAAGGCTAGGCAAGAGAAGAAAAGGAATCCTAATCCCCATTGTACCTAAAAAAAGGGTCATGTATGAAGGCTTAGGTTTCAATGGAAGAGAGTAAAAGGCCACGAAATCCAATATCATGTTTGTGAAGGAAAAGGAAATGGTAGATTTGGCATGTGCATTAGAATAAAGAGAAGCAATACATGAAGGTGACAACCCATTACCACCTCAGCCTTCTTGGGGTGGATTATATAAGGGAAGTGATGAGAATATTTCAAACACTCATCCTGCACTTAGACTCATATGAAATAGTGAGAAGATCAACTAGAAGAAGAATAATAATTATAGGTATTCATGGGATAATACACCCCTTGTTTTTCATTGTTGCGGGAAGAAAGGCCATAACGTTGTCAGTTGTTGGTACTCATAGGCATGCTCATTATGTGGGAATAAAGGCCATCATGAGGAATATTGTTGGGAGAAGTAAGCCACATGCCATAAGTTTGATTTTTTTTATATGAAGAATGGAAATAAGACTTCCCTAATACAAAAATGAACTCAGAGGCACATGGAGAGGAGGAGTATGTCAAGTGGTCCATGTAGTAGCAACAAGGATGTTTTCCACCACTAATAGTTGAGTGGAAACTGGGAAGAAAAGTGTTGGCAAATTCATCCAGAGCGTCACCCTAGAAACTACATAGCCAAGAGAAGAGAGTGAAGAGTGAAGATTAAAGAGGATGAAGAGTTCCTTGCATCTCAAATCCAAGGAGTATAAGTTTTCCAAAGAGTAATATAAGCACAAGAGGTCAGCATCACCATCAAATAAGACAACGAGTTGATGCCAACAACCAAGGCAACCCCATTTTAGTCATTACCTACAATATTTCAGAAGAAGTTTCCCTTCTTGGAGATGTATCAAAGATTGGTGAAAGGACTTCAATGAAAATCCTTTGTCCTTGTACCATCCAAATATTGAGTCATTGAATATCCCTCAAGACTGTAGTTGATTCATGATTATCACCTACAACCATAAATGTTTACGATTCATCAATTTTTTTGGTGGAAGGTGCGATGATTGCACACAAAGCTTATCATCTAATTGATTGTAAGCATGTGGAAGCACTGAAGAGTTGTTTCCATGCCAAGAAGCAATTGATCATAGTAGAATAACTTAGACCACACTTCCTTTCATGGGAGGTTGTTGTGTAATGGAATAGCTGTTGGGATCTCACCAAACATAGACCAACATTAAACTTGGATTAATTTACTACTAATATGGACTGTATCCAAGTCCAAGAGAGATGGGAATGATTGTTGATTGCAGAGTTTAAAACTAGAGATTGCTTAGAGCTGACAGATAGTGAGAAAACTTCTACAATATAGGAAAAAGAGATCCAAGAACAAGAGCCAGAGACATAGCTAGAACTAGAGCCAATAGTCATAGTGAAGAGCCAGGACCAGAACCAGAGTCAAAGCTATAGCCAAGAGCCAAAGTTAGAGCCATGTTCTAGAGAATAAAACGAAAGGCACATTGATCTAGATTAGTTTCCTCTAAGCTTTTGGAGACCATAAATCCTTTCAATGGGGAGGTGAGATTTGAAATTGATTTAAACAATCGAATGGTTGTAAGACTCAGTAATTGAAAGTGTAATTCAACAATTAAGGAAGGCTAGTAACTATGTAAAAGATAATACAAAGTAAAGTGGAACAAGACAGAGGAAAAGAAAACATGAATTAATTAAAAACAAAAATAGGAAAGAGAAGACTGAGAAATGGGAAATGAAAGGTCATGCCTATTTTCCTTCCCATTACCCTAGCTCTCCCTATTTATTTTTGTACATTCACTCTCAAAGGGTATTTTTTGGCCAGGAGGAGAGACTGTAAAGGAGAAGGAGTTGTGTGAAATTTGAATGGACATAGAGCCTTGAACTACATTGTACTAGATATTGTCGAAATAAGATCACATAACCATTGAATTTTGGTTTTCCCATTTGGACTTCCAGGGTAAAATCTTTGTGTCAAATCTTTGTGTGATTTTATCACCATGTGATAGATTTTTATTTTTAGTTACATTCAGTCGATTGTTATAGTTTAATATGTGTGGCATTGATGTTAAATTATGTGTTGGATTCAGTGTGTGATTTATTGAAAGTATTCCTCTATATTTAATCATTTCATGTGTTTTCTTGATGGTGTGAGAATCCATTCCCAGTTATAGCTATGCCAAGTTCACTCAAAATTCCATTCTCCATTGGCAATTGACGAAATCCAACAACTAGAAAATCCCAGTCATTCATCCAATTAATTGAATGAGATCAATGGCTATAATGATATAGTTGTTTCATATTTCCAACCAAAATACTATTTCCATTCCTTGTATTTAGCAAAAATTTAATCCTTACCATGGTTGGCATCATTACCCAGAATTCATATAGTGCTTGTGATATTATTTGAGGTTGTATGTTGTTGATTATACTCCAGGAGGGTCATACACTATGTCTAAGCTATATTGGAGTCATATGCAAGTTGTGCGAGCCATACATAGCCTTGGTACATTGTCATAATCTCTTGAGATTATACTAATTGGTGGCTAGGAATTACTTCAAGTTCTTGGATAGTAGTTTGAGATTGTTCATTCCATATAATTGGTTAATATGAATTGCACCAATATTTAATTGTTTTCTTGGGAAACATGTTGTGTAATACCCTAGTTTTTAAGTCACTAGATTAATAATGCATTTTTGTTTACTTGATGAAAGGCCAAAGTTCGTGTAAAGTTGAAAGGCTGAAGAGCCTAGCAATATAATACATTGAATATTACTAATAAAATACATCATTGGTTGTAGGACGGATAAGGATAGAGTCATAGGGGCTATGATTCCATGAGAGAGAAGGGGCTTAAGGGGATTATCCAATTTATTATATTTTATTCACCTATCTTGGAATTAGATGGGAAAAGTGGTTACATGAGCTTCTTGGAGAAACCATATGTTTCCTTGTGGGCATGACATGTTGGAGGTAGAGAGCCATTTCTAGTTGGTTGTAGGCATCTACTAGTTATTCCAACAAGAAAATGATTCATGTGTTCATGTGAATGAATGTAGTTGAGTAATAATTTTCCATAGCTAAGAATATTTGGAACTTCCAACATTGTGATTTGTTGGCCAGTAGTACTGGAGCCGAGGAAAGAAGTGGAACATACTAAGGGACTACATTTTAGATAAGGGGGTTAATTTCTTTGGGTTGTGTAGGATAAGGAGGAAAGAGAATTGATCAGTTGAGAAATGTTTTGTGGTCGAGAAAACTATGAGAGCTTGATAGCTGATTGATTTGTGAAACTTAGAGTCGGCATATGCACCCATCCTTGTGGATTCATAGCCTTAGCTTGGGGGTGGTCTGTTGTAGAGAGTGAATGTTCAATAGAGCCTAAGGTTGGGTGGAATTTTTTATGTCTACAGTCAGTCGATGAAGCTATTCTTTAATGATATTTTCTATGTGTATTTAATTTGTACTAGGTATTGTTGTGTTTGTATTGTGCTTATTTTCGTTGTGTATTTACTATCTAATGTGTATAATGTGCTTATGTTGCTATAAGTTTTGATTGGAATGTGCTTGTGATTATTTAATATTTTCTTGATAATTGCATTCATTGTTTGTCTGCGTGCATGTTTCTTGATTATTAAAGAACAATATCAGGAATTCGAATCAGTTCAAAAATGGGAATTATTAAGGTACCTAGGTAAGGGGTATATGGCACGTTGTTTGAAGTGGTTTTTATTACTCTCACATTTCAAGACAACCATCTCTTATATTTAAATTAAAACCATCTCTCATATGTTTAAATAATAAGCCATTTTTATTTATGCCAGTTGTTTAATTACCAACTCATATATGTGTGGTTGAATTGGTCTTTAAGTGAATGGAGTTGAGATAAGTAAGAGAGATTGAGATGAAATATATGTTATTCCTTTGCATTTAGCATTGTGTTTTTATCTTATTATATTTCCTCATGAAGTCAACTCATTCATATATGTTTCATTAATGTGTCTCTCATATGTGGAGTAATGACCATCTCTCATATGTTTAAGTGGTGGTCATTTCATAAATGTATTTAATTGATTGTATCCTGTATATGAGTTGGCTTGGTTATAAGCACATGAAACTTGGAAGGATGGGTGTTGAATGAGATACGCCATTCCATTGTGAAGGAATAGTAAACCATATCCCATTTATAGGGTCATTGAGATGAGTTCACTGGTTATCCAAACATTGCACAAACAAGTTGGTTCCATTAAGCATATAGCTATATACCTTGTGCATAAGTAGTATTTGTGTTTCTTTTTTTTTGCACTACTAGAATTTTCCTTAGAATTATAGTCCCAATAAGGGGAACCATCCTTTCATAGCTCGATAGGAGGAGCAAGTAGGTAAGAAGATTTTCCATTCAATTGATGGAGTTAAACCTCGATACAATGGATTGTAGGCACATTGATGATTGATTGCCATCAAAATCATCCCTTCTAGCTAACAACTAGTTTTGTCATAAATTCAATTGCAATATAGGGAACATTGGAGTGTTATGTGTGTACATATGGTAAAGGTAGAGGTCAAAATTGCCTATAATATTTGGCATTACAATCAGTGAACCATTCTCAAACTAAGCCACACTTTCTAGCCTATTGATGGATGGAGGTGTAGTTATTTCTTGAATGTTTGTTTGGTGATTAAAATAGAGACCCTTAAACTCATAATATTGAGTATAGTTGCATTGTTAGCCAGTTGTTTCATGTGCAATGTAATACCCAGGTTGATCCCTAGTTTTAAATGTAAATATGTTTTATAGTTTGGTGAACCAGGCTATTACAGGCTAGAAGGCTTATGTGATTATTAGGCCAGAGAGCATAGATGTTAAAGACCAATGAGATTATTATTGTAATATGTAAACACTCGTATCATTAATAAAGTACATCATTGCTGCAAACCGACCCACAATTGAGTATGGAGGGATAAACTCCACTAGAAAGGAAAAGGGAGATAAGAGTCTAGGAAGGGGCTAAGCTAGGGGGCTTAATCCCAATGGAATATTATATTAATAATCCTTAAAGCTAAAGTTATGGATATGAATATATCCTAAGTTTATAAAGTAGGTACAAGGGAGTCCCTTGGGTGCCATGTGTCTTAAAGGACACATGCATATATATTTTGGGGATGTAGTCTAATTTCCCATCTTTGGATATCATTCATTCATCCCTCTTACCATTCATGAAGGGATGCTACCATCAGTAATGGTATTAGGTATTGTTGTAGGTTGAAGAGGCGGGTTTTTGGTTTTGTATGTCAAAGAGGTGGGTTGTCGGGACCGTATGTTGAAGAGGCGGGTTTTCATGCCTGTATGTCGAAGAAGTAGGTTTCCAGGCACGTGAGCAGTTTTCTCTGGGTGAGAAACTACTCGGAATTATTCCTTGGTGCACTGGGAAATATATATAGGGCACTAAGACTTCCTGTCCATTCTGTTGTTGAAGCCCCAGAAGGGAAGTGGGTAAGCCGAGGGACTATTGACCAGAGAAGGAGCACACTTCCTAGGGTGGGACAGACATATGGGGAATGAGAGGTTGTAGGCTAGTTGCAGTAGTTGGGCACCTTGGACTGAGAGATTATACAAATTATCATACCTTAGACTGGCTTAGGAATCCCTTTTCCCTGGTAGAGTTTATCCCTAGCTCGAGGGTGATCCACTGCTCAGATTATGAGCAGTGTGGGCTATGGCTGGGAGGAACATGGAAGGTATGTACATAGTCGGTGTTTATTTCATGAGATAAGTGTATTTCATGAGCTTCTTTTATTTATTGTATGTATAATTATGGGTTTTTTGTTATAATTGTGTTTATAAATAATTATTGTTATTTCACTTAACTCGGTTCATATGCAGAACATAACAATAAAATTAATGGTATCATAATTCAAAATTTGGATGTGGCATTGCCCAGCAGGGAGTTGGGGATGTTACAAAGTGGTATTAGAGATCTAGTTTTCAACATTGGGCTTGGATGGGAAAATTAACAGAGCCTAGAGAAAAAAAATGTTGAAATGTAGTTGCAGAGGATGTTTTCAATTCATTTGTTGAAATTACAGTAGTGAAATTTAGAGGAATTCCACAAGAAAGATGAGGGAATTTAACCAGGGGATGGAATTCCCAAATTTTATTGGAATAACAAACAAATTTTGGCCTGTAGATAGCTGAATTTCGAGTTACAATGCTTGTGTGGTGAAATCAGAAGTAGCTAGGTGAAATTGGGCAAAGGCCCCAATTTTGGTTGTTAAATTCATGGGGAATTTGAGAAATTTTGTCCAGGGATTAGATGTTCTCAAGTTATAATATCTATCTAAGTAAATTCAAACTTGTAATGGGTCGAATATGAATTTAGAGTAAGGCCATGGCAGATTCAGAAAAATTGGTTAAATGAAATTTCCCCAATTCGTGAAGGAATTGAAGAAAAAAAATCCATGCAAGGAATGTCGACTGACTGTGAACACAAGTAATTGGTTGCTCCTCAAGTTGAATTGGCATTTATTGGAGTGAAATTGGACAAATTTCATTGTTGCAGAGCTCCCATGGTGGAAATTGATGAAATTCGTATGTGGATGATGAATTGGTTTTCATAGGGTTGAATTTGTCCATATGGAGCTTAATCACAATGCTTAATGGTGGCCCAAAAGAAATTAGGAATTTGGGCATTCTTGGGTAATTTGTGAAAATTTTGAAAATCGGAAAAATTAGAAAAATTGGAGATTTTTTCGTACTGTGACGTCATCCTGACATAGAGGGTATGTGTCAGTAGACATGACAGTGTGGTGGTGTGTGATGCCATGACGATAGGACCATGGTGGTGATACATGTTGGCAATGATGGCAGAGGTGGTGAACGAGTTGGTGCCACGGTGGTAGAACCATGAGTCAGACCCACAAAACCTCATTGCAGGGGGGTATGGTCTAGTTAGGCCAACCCTATGTGGGGGGACGTAATCCACCGATGCATGCCACGACACTAGGGCCCTAACCTTGGTTAAGTTTGGTGGCCCCTCCCCCCGGTTAATGGTCGGTAGGTCGGGGGGCCTGCAATGTGACAAGGTTCATCGATTTTTGTCGACACCATCCGCACCTTGAATGTTGGATCTGGGTGGTGTGAAACTCTGTGCATGGAGGGAGAATGGGCGTGAGATGGGACCTGTCCATCCCTAACTCAATAAAAATACTACCACATGGCATCTTTACGGTGGGTGATCCGGATTTGGGAGAGGAACGAAATGAAACCACTAATTTATAACATTAACACAGAGACATGGTGAACAATAATAGAGATACAGTAAAACTTGACTTCTATTAAATAATAAATATGTTGAAACTATAAAATGCAGACTGAAAACAAGATTTCTAGAATGGTGGTATCTTATCTCTGAGAAGAGATGTGACGATTATGCTCATTCGCAAGAAGATGAGTACAATGAGGCTTTGAATGCCTTCTTATAATAAAAATGAATGCCAAAATCCTAGACATCCAAAAACGTAACCCTAGGAGATGAAGCGCCAAAAGTCATATGGGCCCCGTTGGGGTAAGTTAGTACATCAACTTCCTGGGGTGGTAACTTTTGCATACGATCTTCATTTAGGGTGCACGATAGCTAGTTGGAAAGGTATTGTCGAGGAGATTCATTTATGAGCTCAATCAAAGCCTTTAGCTATGATTTATGTGACCGATCACAAAAAAACAATTTGTATGCCCTCAAAATGGCCCTAGAACTTTAGGAACCGAAAAAACTGCTAAAA
>JZKD02S1993874.1:483608-509987 GCA_000966675.3 Picea glauca | reverse complement strand
GGATTTATTTAAAATTATCAGAAAGGGTTGAAAATTACCAGAAAATTTTAGTATTTTCTAGGTGTTGATTTTGCAGGGCATTTTTGAAGCCCTAAACAATGTTTTTCACTACTCAAAAAATTATGCACCTAGGGAATAGTTTATTACAGATCAAATGAAAGATATCGATGATAGATTTATAATAGTGTATTCCATTCGTCAATCAGAGTTACGATGAGTGATTTGCATCCCAAATAGTGGAGAGTAAATTTTAATACCCAATTAACTTCCGAAGGCCATAACTTCCTGCTCAGGATTCAGATTGAGGAACAAGAATAGTCTATGGAAATCACTTGAGCCATAGATGACATCCATGGAGTCAAACTAAAATTTTGGGCACACTAATTTTTTTTAAGAGGGCATAGAAGGTACATGTAGCATTCAAGATCAAAAATATTGATTGACTTGAAACTTCAATGAGTTGTATCTGGTAGTCTAGATCTCGAATGAGGATGAAAAGTGGCCAAATTGTCCAAAATATGATTATGAAGGAACCTAGTTGAGCTCCTATGAAATTGCCAAACGATAAAGTGTAAGGATGTTTAAGCACAATTTAGAGTTGTACAAGGTTGAAAGGTGATAAAAATGAGTTTTTGGGTAATAATCAAATGACTATAAGTCTCTGCTCAAAACTCATAATTGAGAAAGAAAGCAGTCATTGGAAAGGTATTGGACTGAGGATTCCATGTAATCACCCAAAATGGTGTGATAAGCAACATAATTCACAAGAATTCAGAAAGAAAAATTATTGTGATCATAAAGGGGTAAACTCGTGCATATGTTACCAGAATTATCTATTTTCTTTAACCATAATTTTTAGAATTGTTATCTTATATAATAAATGTGTTGCAAGAAGAGATTAAGGTTGATTACAAATCATAGAAAATTGGTATCTTTGAGTATGAGGAAAAAGACAGGGTTAGTTCTTCAAAATGGAGAATGAGTGCTTGAGGAAGCTACCAGCTGAAGATGACTTTACTCGATGAGTAATATAAGGGGCTTTCAATAGAACTATGATTGGAAAAATAATTCCAGAGGAAAATTATGCATATCATATGTAGATTCTAGGTGGGAAAACCATCTGCAATACATAATAATGCATATATCATAGGTTTATATGGCGATGCAAAGAATGGGAATATGTACATATGATTTTATATAATATGAGAGAGTCTGGACCGGGTATCAATAATGAACATAGGGACTTGAACAACTAAATATTATGTTAAGAATAACTCACAAGATGATCAAAGTTCAAGACTTAAGAATGTTAAGGAATGAGTCTAGGTGCAACCATAAAGTCTTGGGAAGCCACTACATGAAATTCACTCCTATTAATCAGAGTGCTCAATGGAATCTGGGCATAAAAGTAGATCATATAGTGAATCAAATAGTGAAATTACATTCACTCCCAAAGAATCCAATGTATAGATAAGGGAGGACATTAAGAGCAGAACATTTCAAAAAGGATTGATATGTCAAGATGCCAGTCTTTTAATAAAGGAAGGAAGAGTATTTGCTTGGAAATAAGGATAACATATTCAAGGAATAGTCACATAGTTTGGAGGTAGTACTTCCATCATGGTTATCAAAGGAGCACAATGGAAGCATGGTATGAAGATAACCACTTCAAGGGTGAAGAAATGAAGGTGCATATAAGTAAAGAGTGCCAAGAGATGCATAAATTGATATATTATGTGCAAATTGGGTCTTGAATGATGCAATCAAACTCCTAGCATAGGAATCACACAAAGATAAGTGCATTAGAGACTGGATGAAGTTCAAGAGTAATTTAAGATAATGGAAAGGTACCATAAGATGGATACCAAGTTATGCAGATTCTTTTGCAACATTTGAGGAACTGTGACAACAATGAAAAATAAAATTGAGTACATTTCCAAGGTACATTGGGATGTCAATACAAAAGGATTCAAGTATGGAGATGATTTTTCTGAAAAGAAATCAATAAGGAACCATGAAGAAGAAAAATGATTATATGCTTCGTATGGAATGCAAAAGAAATAAAATATGAGGAGAACCCATCTCAATTGAAAAAAAAAGACATTTGGGTAGCATTACAAAATGATGGAGATTTGACTATGTAGGTCACGTTTGAGGTTGGATGGCTAAGAAAAGAGAAGAGAATGGTGCAAGAAACTACAAGGGTTGATATGTTCAATCAAGGAAAGGCCGAACCAGTTTGGTCTAGAAGAGTAAATAGAAGTTGAAGATATAAATTCAATATGAGAGCATGGCTAGAAATGTAATTCTATCATGCATGTGTTTGGTCAGATGGATCCAAGAAATAATTAAGTCTGAAGTTAATATCGACATATTATATGGCTAAAAGTATAAAACTGATCAAGAGTGGTTTATATGGAAAAGCGCTCAGTAAGATAACAAAAGGATACATGAATCCAGTAAGAATTGAGGTCTTCTAGGAACAACAAATAAAAGTGGTACATGAAGAAAGAGGTTGCTGAAATTATTGTAACAACAATTATGTTATGGCTTGTGGCTTGTGGGACATCCATACATAGTATAGGAAGATGGAATGAATATGCATTCATGAGCATGCTAGTAATGCATTATCAGTGCATATAGATATGTTGTAATAAATATAGATTTATTTATATATATATATAGATATATATATAAACATGATGATGACTAGGACTAGTAGATATATAGGATTATGAAGTTTCTAATGATGGTTGTTGTGCCAGGAAAGAGATAATTATTGCATGGTTGCAAGTGTTGCTAATAATGATGTTGCTTATAGAAGGAAGCAACAAAAANATTTCCTCATGAAGTCAACTCATTCATATATGTTTCATTAATGTGTCTCTCATATGTGGAGTAATGACCATCTCTCATATGTTTAAGTGGTGGTCATTTCATAAATGTATTTAATTGATTGTATCCTGTATATGAGTTGGCTTGGTTATAAGCACATGAAACTTGGAAGGATGGGTGTTGAATGAGATACGCCATTCCATTGTGAAGGAATAGTAAACCATATCCCATTTATAGGGTCATTGAGATGAGTTCACTGGTTATCCAAACATTGCACAAACAAGTTGGTTCCATTAAGCATATAGCTATATACCTTGTGCATAAGTAGTATTTGTGTTTCTTTTTTTTTGCACTACTAGAATTTTCCTTAGAATTATAGTCCCAATAAGGGGAACCATCCTTTCATAGCTCGATAGGAGGAGCAAGTAGGTAAGAAGATTTTCCATTCAATTGATGGAGTTAAACCTCGATACAATGGATTGTAGGCACATTGATGATTGATTGCCATCAAAATCATCCCTTCTAGCTAACAACTAGTTTTGTCATAAATTCAATTGCAATATAGGGAACATTGGAGTGTTATGTGTGTACATATGGTAAAGGTAGAGGTCAAAATTGCCTATAATATTTGGCATTACAATCAGTGAACCATTCTCAAACTAAGCCACACTTTCTAGCCTATTGATGGATGGAGGTGTAGTTATTTCTTGAATGTTTGTTTGGTGATTAAAATAGAGACCCTTAAACTCATAATATTGAGTATAGTTGCATTGTTAGCCAGTTGTTTCATGTGCAATGTAATACCCAGGTTGATCCCTAGTTTTAAATGTAAATATGTTTTATAGTTTGGTGAACCAGGCTATTACAGGCTAGAAGGCTTATGTGATTATTAGGCCAGAGAGCATAGATGTTAAAGACCAATGAGATTATTATTGTAATATGTAAACACTCGTATCATTAATAAAGTACATCATTGCTGCAAACCGACCCACAATTGAGTATGGAGGGATAAACTCCACTAGAAAGGAAAAGGGAGATAAGAGTCTAGGAAGGGGCTAAGCTAGGGGGCTTAATCCCAATGGAATATTATATTAATAATCCTTAAAGCTAAAGTTATGGATATGAATATATCCTAAGTTTATAAAGTAGGTACAAGGGAGTCCCTTGGGTGCCATGTGTCTTAAAGGACACATGCATATATATTTTGGGGATGTAGTCTAATTTCCCATCTTTGGATATCATTCATTCATCCCTCTTACCATTCATGAAGGGATGCTACCATCAGTAATGGTATTAGGTATTGTTGTAGGTTGAAGAGGCGGGTTTTTGGTTTTGTATGTCAAAGAGGTGGGTTGTCGGGACCGTATGTTGAAGAGGCGGGTTTTCATGCCTGTATGTCGAAGAAGTAGGTTTCCAGGCACGTGAGCAGTTTTCTCTGGGTGAGAAACTACTCGGAATTATTCCTTGGTGCACTGGGAAATATATATAGGGCACTAAGACTTCCTGTCCATTCTGTTGTTGAAGCCCCAGAAGGGAAGTGGGTAAGCCGAGGGACTATTGACCAGAGAAGGAGCACACTTCCTAGGGTGGGACAGACATATGGGGAATGAGAGGTTGTAGGCTAGTTGCAGTAGTTGGGCACCTTGGACTGAGAGATTATACAAATTATCATACCTTAGACTGGCTTAGGAATCCCTTTTCCCTGGTAGAGTTTATCCCTAGCTCGAGGGTGATCCACTGCTCAGATTATGAGCAGTGTGGGCTATGGCTGGGAGGAACATGGAAGGTATGTACATAGTCGGTGTTTATTTCATGAGATAAGTGTATTTCATGAGCTTCTTTTATTTATTGTATGTATAATTATGGGTTTTTTGTTATAATTGTGTTTATAAATAATTATTGTTATTTCACTTAACTCGGTTCATATGCAGAACATAACAATAAAATTAATGGTATCATAATTCAAAATTTGGATGTGGCATTGCCCAGCAGGGAGTTGGGGATGTTACAAAGTGGTATTAGAGATCTAGTTTTCAACATTGGGCTTGGATGGGAAAATTAACAGAGCCTAGAGAAAAAAAATGTTGAAATGTAGTTGCAGAGGATGTTTTCAATTCATTTGTTGAAATTACAGTAGTGAAATTTAGAGGAATTCCACAAGAAAGATGAGGGAATTTAACCAGGGGATGGAATTCCCAAATTTTATTGGAATAACAAACAAATTTTGGCCTGTAGATAGCTGAATTTCGAGTTACAATGCTTGTGTGGTGAAATCAGAAGTAGCTAGGTGAAATTGGGCAAAGGCCCCAATTTTGGTTGTTAAATTCATGGGGAATTTGAGAAATTTTGTCCAGGGATTAGATGTTCTCAAGTTATAATATCTATCTAAGTAAATTCAAACTTGTAATGGGTCGAATATGAATTTAGAGTAAGGCCATGGCAGATTCAGAAAAATTGGTTAAATGAAATTTCCCCAATTCGTGAAGGAATTGAAGAAAAAAAATCCATGCAAGGAATGTCGACTGACTGTGAACACAAGTAATTGGTTGCTCCTCAAGTTGAATTGGCATTTATTGGAGTGAAATTGGACAAATTTCATTGTTGCAGAGCTCCCATGGTGGAAATTGATGAAATTCGTATGTGGATGATGAATTGGTTTTCATAGGGTTGAATTTGTCCATATGGAGCTTAATCACAATGCTTAATGGTGGCCCAAAAGAAATTAGGAATTTGGGCATTCTTGGGTAATTTGTGAAAATTTTGAAAATCGGAAAAATTAGAAAAATTGGAGATTTTTTCGTACTGTGACGTCATCCTGACATGGAGGGTATGTGTCAGTAGACATGACAGTGTGGTGGTGTGTGATGCCACGACGATAGGACCATGGTGGCGATACATGGTGGCAATGATGGCAGAGGTGGTGAATGAGTTGGTGCCATGGTGGTAGAACCATGAGTCAGACCCACAAAACCTCATTGCAGGGGGGTATGGTCTAGTTAGGCCAACCCTATGTGGGGGGACGCAATCCACCGATGCATGCTGCGACACTAGGGCCCTAACCTTGGTTAAGTTTGGTGGCCCCTCCCCCCGGTTAATGGTCGGTAGGTCGAGGGGGCAGCAATGTGACAAGGGTCGTCGATTGTTGTCGACACCATCCGCACCTTGAATGTTGGATCTGGGTGGTGTGAAACTCTGTGCATGGAGGGAGAATGGGCATGAGATGGGACCTACCCATCCCTAACTCAATAAAAATACTGCCACATGGCAGCTTTACAGTGGGTGATCTGGATTTGGGAGAAGAACGAAATGAAACCACTAATTTATAACATTAACACAGAGACACGGTGAACAATAATAGAGATACAGTAAAACTTGACTTCTATTAAATAATAAATATGTTGAAACTATAAAATGCAGACTGAAAACAAGATTGCTAGAATGGTGGCAGCTTATCTCTGAGAAGAGATGTGACGATTATGCTCATTCGCAAGAAGATGAGTACAATGAGGCTTTGAATGCCTTCTTATAATAAAAATGAATGCCAAAATCCTAGACATCCAAAAACCTAACCCTAGGAGATGAAGCGCCAAAAGTCATATGGGCCCCATTGGGGTAAGTTAGTACATCAACTTCCCGGGGTGGTAACTTTTGCATACGATCTTCGTTTAGGGTGCATGATAGCTAGTTGGAAAGGTATTGTCGAGGAGATTCATTTACGAGCTCAAACAAATCCTTTAGCTATGATTTATGTGACCGATCACAAAAAAACAATTTTTATGCCCTGAAAATGGCCCCAAAACTTCAGGAACCAAAAAAACTGCTAAAAATAGTAAGTTTCCAAAAAATTGTTTTGATCCAGTTGGAAAAGGTGGGTGGCCACCGGGATCCTCCTGGATCAGTAAGAGTGAAAGGCAAGGTAAGTGCGTCGAGAGATAAAGGAAAGAAGGAAGTAAGAGTCGATAGGGCAAGGCCAGGAGTGGACAATATCTGACATGGCCTATGTGCAGGGGTGTCATGTGGACTAGGAGGTCGCACTAGCATTCCATCCAGTGGGATTTATTTAAAATTATCAGAAAGGGTTGAAAATTACCAGAAAATTTTAGTATTTTATAGGTGTTGATTTTGCAGGGCATTTTTGAGGCCCTAAACAATGTTTTTCACTACTCAAAAAATTATGCACCTAGGGAATAGTTTATTATAGATCAAATGAAAGATATCAACGATAGATTTCTAACAGTGTATTCCATTCGTTAATCAGAGTTACGATGAGTGATTTACATCCCAAATAGTGGAGAGTAAATTTTAATACCCAATTAACTTCTGAAGGCCATAACTTCCTGCTCAGGATTCAGATTGAGGAACAGGAATAGTCTATGGAAATCACTTGAGCCATAGATGAAATCCATGGAGTCAAACTAAAATTCTGGGCACATTAAATTTTTTTAAGAGGGCATAGAAGGTACATGTAGCATTCAAGATCAAAAATATTGATTGACTTGAAACTTCAATGAGTTGTATCTAGTAGTCTAAAGCTCGAATGAGGATGAAAAGTGGCCAGATTGTCCAAAATATGATTATGAAGGAACCTAGTTGAGCTCCTATCAAATTGTCAAACGAGAAAGTGTAAGGATGCTTAAGCACAATTTAGAGTTGTACAGGGTTGAAAGGTGATAAAAATGAGTTTTTGGGTAATAATCAAATGACTATAAGTATCTTCTCAAAACTCATAATTGAGAAAGAAAGTAGTCATTGGAAAGGTATTGGACTGAGGAGTCCATGTAATCACCCAGAATGGTGAGATAAGCAACATAATTCACAAGAATTCAGAAAGAAAAATTATTGTGATCATAAAGGGGTAAACTCGTGCATATGTTACCAGAATTATCTGTTTTCTTTAACCATAATTTTTAGAATTGTTATCTTATATAATAAATGTGTTGCAAGAAGAGATTAAGGTTGATGACAAATCATAGAAAATTGTCTTTAGAAAATTGGTATCTTCGGGTATGAGGAACAAGACAGGGTTAGTTCTTCAAAATGGAGAATGAGTGCTTGAGGAAGCTACCAGCTGAAGATGACTTTACTCAATGAGTAATATAAGGGACTTTCAATAGAACTATGATTGGAAAAAGAATTCCAGAGGAAAATTATGCATATCATATGTGGATTCTAGGTGGGAAAACCATCTGCAATACATAATAATGCATATATCATAGGTTTATATGGCGATGCTAAGAATAGGAATATGTACATATGATTTTATATAATATGAGAGAGTCTGGACCGGGTATCAATAATGAACATAGGGACTTGAAGAACTAAATATTATGTTAAGAATAACTCACAAGATGATCAAATTTCAAGACTGAAGAATGTTAAGGAATGAGTCTAGGTGCAACCATAAAGTCTTGGGAAGCCACTATATGAAATTCACTCCTGTTAATCAGAGTGCTCAATGGAATCTGGGCATAAAAGTAATCATATAGTGAATCAAATAGTGAAAGTACATTCACTCCCAAAGAATCCAATGTACAGATAAGGGAGGACATTAAGAGCAGAACATTTCAAAAAGGATTGATATGTCAAGATGTCAGTCTTTTAATAAAGGAAGGAAGAGTATATGCTTGGAGATAAGGATAACATATTCAAGGAATAGTCACATAGTTTGGGGGTAGTACTTCCATCATGGTTATCAAAGGAGCACAATGGAAGCATGGTATGAAGATAACCACTTCAAGGGTGAAGAAATGAAGGTGCATATAAGTAAAGAGTGCCAACAGATGCATAAATTGATATATTATGTGAAAATTGGGTCTCGAATGATGCAATCAAACTCCTAGCATAGGAATCACACAAAGATAAGTGCATTAGAGACTGGATGAAGTTCAAGAGTAATTTAAGATAATGGAAAGGTACCATAAGATGGATACCAAGTTATGCAGATTCTTTTGCAACATTCGAGGAACTGTGACAACAATGAAAAAAAAAATTGATTACATTCCAAAGGAATGAGTGCATTTCCAAGGTACATTGGGATGTCAATACAAAAGGATTCAAGTATGGAGATGATTTTTCTGAAAAGAAATCAATAAGGAACCATGAAGAAGAAAAATGATTATATGCTTCATATGGAATGCAAAAGAAATAAAATATGAGGAGAACCCATCTCAATTGAAAAAAAAAAGACATTTGGGTAGCATTACAAAATGATGGAGAATTGACTATGTAGGTCACGTTTGAGGTTGGGTGGCTAAGAAAAGAGAAGAGAATGGTGCAAGAAACTACAAGGTTTGATATGTTCAATCAAGGAAAGGCCGAACCGGTTTGGTCCAGAAGAGTAAATAGAAGTTGAAGATATAAATTCAATATGAGAGCATGGCTAGAAATGTAATTCGATCAGGCATGTGTTTGGTCAGATGGATCCAGGAAATAATTAAGTCTGAAGTTAATATCGACATATTATATGGCTAAAAATATAAAATTGATCAAGAGTGGTTTATATGGAAAAGCGCTCAGTAAGATAACAAAAGGATACATGAATCCAGGAAGAATTGAGGTCTTCTAGGAACAACAAATACAAGTGGTACATGAAGAAAGAGGTTGCTGAAATTATTGTAACAACAATTATGTTATGGCTTGTGGTTTGTGGGGCATCCATACATAGTATAGAAAGATGGAATGAATATGCATTCATGAGCATGCTAGTAATGCATTATTAGTGCATATAGATATGTTGTAATAAATGTAGATTTGTTTATATATATATAACATGATGATGACTAGGACTAGTCTATATATATGATTATGAAGTTTCTAATGATGGTTGTTGTGCCAGGAAACAGATAATTATTGCATGGTTGCAAGTGTTGCTAATAATGTTGTTGCTTATAGAAGGAAGCAACAAAAAAATGAATTGTGGATTATATGGCTTATAATAGAGGAATGTGAGCTTCTATTGATATCAACTAGCCACATAGCATTAAATTATTTAATGGCAGCTATGCAGGTATGAGTTTTGTGTAATTTTATTGCATAATTGCTAAAGGAAGTTTTGGTAATAATTTCCTCTGATAGTTAAGGTTTTTGTGGTGTGAGTTTTGTTTATTAGAATTCAGAAGAATTTCCTCATCTAGAGTTTATTTTATCACATTATTGTTTTATTTGAATGCATTAATGGGAATAAGATACCATTAGGCATGGTAAAGACTGGAGGATTGTAATAATTATCAAAGCTTCTTAGATTTTGAATGCATACAATGGCATAGTATCAGGCCATGTTAATTTGGTTATGAGCTAATAAACAAAGAAATAAAGGGTATGACCCTGTTATAGGAATGGATGCTAGAAAAGCTATTAAGGTATGAGACCATGACATGGTTGGTTATGGGAAGGTTTGGTTATTGAAAGACTATGTACCACACAAATATCCAATTAAATTCTTACTTCTAAATAATGTTTGGACTGCAACCTTTTTGCTAACACCAATGAACACCACTGAATTATATTCTTGGTGTAGTCTTCGGATAAAAAAGGAAGGCATCCAAATAGTTGAGCAGGAAATAGGAAGTATATGGAAAATGTGTCAAGGCATTGGCTAGACTTTCCAATTTACTAATGGTGAGATACATGACTTAGATATAGAGCATTCTGAAAATCAATGCAAAGGTGTATTGAATAGATATGCATTGAGAGTTGCACTCATGCATAGTAAGTCGTAGATTTTCACTTATGCATGATAGAATTGTTATGCTTGAATGAATTTGTTGAATGCATTTTTGTGAGGGCATGCATATATGTTATTTAATGGAAATAATTATGATAACAACTGGAACTTCATAGTTCTTACTAACTCATGGAGTTGAGGACATTTTAGGGGTTGTTAGACATTGCAATTGGAAAGTTGCAAGTCAAGTAGTCACATGAGCATTCACTACAAGAAATTTTTGTTTAGAAAATAAAGTAATGAACAATAATGATGATGAAAGAATGAAAAGCCTAATGGTTGGAAATTCCTATGCAGAGAATGATAATTCATTCTATTTAATAAATTGTTTGATAGTTGTGATTGAATTGTTAAGTGTAGACAATTCTAATATCACTTTGTAAGCTTTTGGTACATATTGCAATGAAAGTATATTGTACACAAAACACTAATAATCTTTTGGTTGAATGCAAGATGGAATCATTGCAGGAAAATTGGTCTCAAGTATGGTGTTGTAGGAATCCATAATCAGTATTGATGCCCATTGTTGCAACAACCAAGAAAATTATGAGATCGAATTTCATATTTTGGGAAAAGTTGAATTCCTTATGAAATAAATTTGAATTTCTAAATGAATTTTTTATAATATTCTCTCATAATAATTGTATGTGTGTGATACAAATGAAATAATATTTATTAAAGTTGCAATGTTTGGGAAGAACAACTATTGTTGGAGACACTAGAGCCCTATAAATGTAGAACCTTGGTGGGGTTCTAGTAATGAGTTGGCGCTCTCCTTGTGTGTGAAATCCTTGGCAATATGGATTGTTGAGGGACTGTGTAGCATTGAAGGGATATCTGAGCCTGGAAGGGTGAGTGAAACAATGAAGAGGAAAATCAGGCATGCTTATGGCATGTTATCTATAATCACGAGGATGTGTCAAATGGAATAATGAGGTGAATTATTTCCTGAAGAAACTCTATGGAATAGAGAAAATGACTTCCAACTACAATATGAATACATGAATTGGTGCTTGAAAAGTAGAGATATAAGAATAAAACAAGCTTCCAATAGTGATCCAAGAATATCTCGATGGCCACGCACCTATTCCGATTGGATCAAAACAGTTTTTTGACAACTTACTATTATTAACAGTTTTTCAGGTCCCAAACTTTCAGGATCATTTTGAGGGTCTAAATGATGTTTTTCATGATTGGGCACCTCAATTATATTTACATGATCTTATTGATCCTATGAAATTAATATCCTCATCTATTCCTTTCCAACGAGCTATCATGCACCCCAAACGGAGATCGTATGCCAAAGTTAAGCTCCCGAGAAGTTGATACACCAAACTACACAAAACAGGGTCCACAAAATTGTTGGATTTTCATCTTCTAGGGTTATGGTATTGGATTTTATTTATGTTAAAAATTCCTTTGAATCCTCATTGTAACAATCATCTTCTTGTGAATGAGCGTATCCATCACATCTCTTCTCAAAGATAAGTTGTCACCATTCTAGTGAGTCTTTCACTCTGTAATTTTACAGTTTTGTACATTTCACTCATTAATAGAAATTGTGTATTATTGTATCTCTGTGTTTATGGTTATATCTCTGATATATCTCTATTATATTATTGGATATATGATATACCTTTATACATTTCTTTCTTATGTCCATACTTTCATTTCATGCCAAAAATAATCTGGATCAGTGGTATCAGAGCATGTTGCTCTTGATCATTTTTCAGTGCATGTCCCCGAAGAGGTCTGAGTATAGCAAGTTGGGTCTTGAGCTTGTCTCTCTTGAGGAAAATTGCTCTCGCATGCCCAAGAAACCCTCCATGGTGGAAGAAAAGAAAGATGACATAGCAGAATATTATATTAATATGTTGCTTGAGCAAGCTCTCACATGACAAAGGGATGAAATGATGGAGAATTTTTCCCACATCCTTCAATGCCTATCGATAACAACAGATGCATATTCATCAAGAGACCACTTTGGATGCACCTCTCCTTTCAAGGTACAATTTAATTTTGGTATTCTCGTATTTGAAGGTTAGATCGAAGTGAATGCCCTAGAAAAATGGTTAAATCTTCTAGAAGGTTATTTCTCTATTCACAATTTTTCTCACAGGGAAAAGATCACCTTTGCACTCCTTAAGGCTCTCCCCCATGTCAAACATTGGTGGAAATTACTGGGAGAAAATTTCCACAAAGGAGTCTATAATATATGGGGCCGAGCCCACTTGGGATTTTTTTGTGGATGCGTTCAAGGAACAATATTTCCTTGTTGGTAACTATGACGACTAGTATATGATATGGACCACATTGCGACAAGAGAGGGGCCAAATAATGTCGAATTTCAAAAATACTTTTCATACCTTGCGCACCAATATAAGTATCAAAAAATCTGAGTGACATATGGTTCTGAAATACTGCAAGGCTCTGCATAGGTACATCCAGATCAAAATGGATTTCCTGTACGTCTCATCACTGCAAACTTCCTATCGATATGCTATCAAAATTGAGCAGAAATTTAGACACCAGAAAAAATGGGAGTTTGTGTCTATAAATCCGCAACAACCAAAGTATGGTAAAGATGACCCTAACAATCGTCCTCCAAAAAAACATCCCAAGCCATAGGAAAAGAAGGGTAACGAAAAGATGAAGAAGGACACTGGAAAGTGGTGTGATTTCCACAAAAGCCCCTAGCACAACACTGATGAATGTTGCTCAAAACAATCATTGGTGGTTGAGATCAAAGAAAATGAGTCAACCCTGATTTAGAATATGATTCAGAAAATAATGGGAGAAGACAAATCATTGACGTAGACCCCACTGCTACTTTTGTGACCACAATAATTCAACCAAAAGAACCAACATATCCTAAAGAGGGGGAGCACATTTTTCACTCATAGATGTGGGTGAAGGGGACCTCGCTGCATTTTATTGTTGATAATGGAAGCCAAAAGAACCTCATCTCAGCAGAGGTCGTCAAACAATTGGGATTGTCAAAAACACCACACCCACAACCATACAACATCAAGTGGCTTCACCAGGTCCAAGATCTCTATGTCAGCCAACAATGTTGATTTTCATACGATATCCAATCCTTCAAGGATGAGGTATTATGTGATGTTGCCCCACTGGATGTCTGCGATGTTCTTTTGGTCCAACCATATATGTGGAAGCACCATGTTATTTATGAGTCTCGACCTTGTAGTGTCATTGTTACTCTAGGGGGTCATCTCTACAGGATACCAGAGGTAGTTCCAAATACTGTCCCACTAAAACAGTGCCGCAAGGTAATCTCTCAAGGTAATATAACATACTTCAAAATTCAGCCTCTTCACAATATGTTCAAAAGGTGAACAGAAGGACACTGCAACCACTACAACCTTGGCCCAAGACCTTTCTATCCAACAAAAGCATATTGCAGAAGAGAAAGAAGATATTGTTTCTTCACCTACAATGGTTCCTACACACTACCCAGTCAAGCGAAGATACAACAGGTTGGTTGAACAGATTTAACCCCACCAACAACAAGTTCGTGACAACCTTCAACAAGCTAAGCTAAGCAACTTCTCTAGTAAGGCAAGCAACTCACCAAGATTCAGATTCAACAAACGCTTTCCCCTTTCCCTCGAGAACTCAACGCAATGGAGACCATTGATTCCTAAGAAGGGAGGATTGTTCCATGAGGATCTTGGCGGCCACCCACATATTCCAACTGGCTCAAAACAATTTTTTGGCAACTTACTATTTTTAGCAATTTTTCGGGTCCCAAACTTTTGGGGCCATTTTGAGGGTCTAAACAACATTTGTTCACGATCGAGAACCTCAATTATGGTCAATATATCTCATTGAGCCTATGAAATGAAGCTCCTCATCGATATATTTCCAATGAGATATCATGGGCCCCAAACGAAGATCGTATGCCAAAGTTACATCCCCGGGAAGTTGATACACCAAACTACCCAAAAAGGGGTCCACAAAAATGTTGGCTTTTCATCTTCCGGGGTTAGGGTTTTGGATTTTATTTATGTTAAAAAGTCCTTTAGAGCCTCATTGTAATAATCATCTTCTTGTGAATGAGCGTAGCTATCACATCTCTTCTTAGACATAAGCTGCCACCATTCTAGCGAGTCTTTCACTCTGTAATTTTATAGTTCTGTACATTCACTCATTAATAGAAATTGTGTATTACTGTATCTCTATTTTTATGGTTATATATCTAATATATCTCTATTATATTATTGGATATATGATATATCTCTATACATTTCTTTATTATATCTTCACTCTCATTTCGTGCAAAAAATAATACGAATCAAATAGCAAAGGCTTTGAGATTTTTGAAGAATTTTGAATTGTACATGGTATATAATGCACTGAGGATAGTGCATAAATAAGGGGGATTGGAATGTAATATCCCAGGTCGATCCCCATTTGTAAATGTAAATATGTTTTATAGGTTGGTGAGCCATGTTATTATAGACCAGAAGGCTTATGTGATTATTAAGCTAGAGAGCCTAGATGCTAAAGGCTAGTGAGCATACTATTGTAAAATGTAAACACTCATATCATTAATAAAGTACATCAATGCTCCAGACCAACCCAAAAATGAGTATGGGGGAATAAACTCCACTAGAAAGGGAAAGGGGGCTAAGATTCTATGAAGGGGTTAAGCTAGGGGGTTCAATACCAATGGAGTATTATATTAATATTCCTTAAAGCTAAAGCTATGGATATGAATATATCCTAAGTTTCTAAAGTAGGGACAAGGGAGTCCCTTGGGTTCCATGTGTCTTAAAGGACACACGCATATATATTTTGGGGATATAGTGTAATTTCCCATATTTGGCTATTATTCATTCATCCCTCTTACCATTCATGGAGGGATGCTACCAGTGGTACTGGTACTAGGTATTGTCGTAGGTTGAATAGGTGAGTTGTCGGGCCCATATGTCGAAGGGGCGGGTTGTCAAGCCCTTATGTTAAAGAGGCGGGTTGTTAGGCCCGTATGTCGAAGAAGCGGGTTTTTAGGCCCGTGAGTAGTTTTCTCTAGGTGAGGAACTACTTGGAAGTGTTCCCTAGTGCATTGGGTAATAGCTACAGGGCTCTGATACTTCATGTTCGTCCTGTTGTTGAAGCCCCATAAGGGAAGTGGGGCAGTCAAGGGACTATTGAGTAGAGAAGGGGCACACTTCCTGAGGTGGGACAAGCATATGGTGAATGAGAGGTTATAGTCTAGTTGTCATAGTTGGGCACCTTGAACTAAGATATTCTACAAATTGTTAGACCTTAGACTGGCTTAGGACTCCCTTTGCCCTGGTAGAGTTTAGCCCCAGCTTGGGGGTGACCCACTGCCGAGATTATGATCAATGTGGTCTATGGCTAGGAGGAACATGGAAGGTCTAGACGTAGTTGGTGTTTAATTCATGAGATAAGTGTCTTTCATGAGATTATTTGATTTATTGTATGTATAAATATGGGTTTTTTGTTATGGAATTTATGTTATAATTGTGTTTATAAATTATTATTATTATTTCGCTTAACTCTGTTCATATGCACATAACAGTAAAATTAATGGTATCAAAATTCAGAATTTAGATGTGGCATTGCCCAACAGGCAGTTGGGGATGTTACATGCAGGTTGCATTAAATAACAATGGGAAATTTGGTTGGCATATTACAACCTTACATGCTTGTAGAAGAACATGGAGCAGAGAAGTTTGCATTGGGAATTGTAGTGTTAGAAAAGGCCATGCAACCATTAGAAGGACATAGGTATCTATCTAAGTCAAAGAACATATACCAATATTTTAATTCCGCAAAGTATCTGGGTTGGTGAAGTGAGTGGGCTACAAGCCCCTTGTTTATGGATCATAACATCAATCACATTTCACAAGGACTAATCATGCTAAATCATCATCAAATATTAACAATGTTACACATTCATTATCAATATCATCTAATTCTAAATAAATCATCAACAAAGTAACATCGATGCTCATCACAAAATTAAGCAACCACATAGATGTTTAGGTCTATCATGATTCATATTCAATCACCAATAGAAGCAAACAACAAGGAGATAGTGAGTTTAGAACATGATCTCCTAAGCCTAAACCAAAATCATCGAACCAACACTCAAGTGTTAGAGTGTTTTTCCTTGGGCCATCAAGGTGTTCATTATCCTTCACTACTTTCTTTTAACTTAATAATTTTTTACCGTCCCCCCGGAAAGGCAGTTGCCTTTCTATTCAATTGAATCAAAGGAGACTTTCCATTACATATAGGCTCAAAACCATTAGAACATACTCATTATGATCTTAACATGTCATTTATGGGAATTGAACTCGGGTGGGTAGGATAACAATCATTCCTCACAACCATCTAAGCTAAACCCAATTGACATAATTTTTTTACCTTAAACAAATAACGAAGGAATTCATAAATACATTAATGTGAACAGTCATTTGTTATGTTTATGTTGTGATAAATTCCACTAACAATGTTTGAAGTTCAGGCTTAAAAAAGACATTATAATGTGACCCTATCAAAGCTTTGTGGGTGTCCTAAAAATTTCAATGAAATCTAGAGATTTGATGGAGATTTCTGCAAGCTTTCTTTAAAATGCTAGAAAATATCTCTGAAACAAATAAAATCCTCTAGAAATGGCGGGAGGTAATAAAAATGACAATGAATAGGTGGATATTTTATTAATAGTTGTGTAATTATTTTTTTGGCAGTAACTTCTAAAAAATACTTTGAAGTACACAAGTAACCATGGTTGAAACAAAGCAATTTTATGTTCTCCAAAAACATTTTTGATATCTTTGAAGATGCAGTGAACTTGATTCATTTCACTTAAAATTCTCCTAAAATTATATCATGTCCAATCAACCCTCCCATAAGAAAGTCGAATATGTGTTTTTAATCCTTCTCTATGGTTATTTTTATCATTTTTGTGAGCTTTAAAGTAAAAAGTAACAACAACAAATCTCATGCATCCTATAAAAAAAGAATTTTAGGAAACCATGCTTTTGGGAAATGGAAGGATGCCAAATAAAATCATATTTGAAGTTTCAAATTGATGCAACATGGTATACTTATAAGTTCCCTAAACCATTTCACAAAGAGGCTATGTGTTCAACTATGTTCTTGGATAAGGTGCGTTCTTCTATCAATTTACCAAAATGACATATTTCCATGGGGAAGAGTGGTCGAAGTCGAGAGTCTTTTTGCAACACAACTCAACAAGAATCATTTTCCTACACTAGTGTTAAGATTCTACAACCTTGATTGGTTTTCAATGTTGGCTACAATCCATTTGGGAATTTTATGAAAATTATTCTCAGAGCATTTTGGTGGTGATCCTGAAATTCATAACAAATTAGTGTTAACAAAAACGTTTTATATCTTTGATGTTAAGTGGTCTTCTACCATTGAGGTTGGAGTAGCTTGTTGTCTATGTTGTCGTGGTATGTCCACTAAACAATTTTGTCGTAGCTCAGAAAGAGACAATTGTGCATTAGTTGCAGAGGTAATGTTTTTTTTTCATATTTTTTTATTCAAAATTAGTATAAACTAAGTTTATTGAACTATATAGATGATTTTTTCATTGATTAGTGATTAAATTGCATTATTATATCTTTGTGTCATTACATTGAGGATTTCACCCTTTTGTTTCTATAAATCATCATAAATATAACACATCACAACTTAGACATACAATTGATCTCATATCTAGATATTTTAGTTCAGGAGCATCCCCAATGGAGATATGAAGGATAATCTCATCTCCCAACTAACTAAGGTAAGATCGGTTTTTTTAATTTGTTAAGAAGGTTTTCACAACTGGTCATAATAGTGCATGCATTTTTTGGATTAATTTTGTGTGGGTTTGTTTTCAAAACGTCTACCTCTCTCTAACAACTATTATTTTAATCCTATTTAATCTTAACCACAACATATTATTTTCTATCATTCTTATAGCTGATATGTTCCCAATAATGAGTAGAATGTCCACCCGAAATGTTATATGTTTTGAAAACTCATACACAATTAATCTAGAAAATGCACACACCTTTATTTGGATTTCAGTCCTATCATTTCACCAAGCAACAATTATGATTTTTCAATGTGGTTTGTTCACTTCTTCGTTTACAATTTTTTTTAAATGGATTCTTCCATTCTATGTGAAAGATAAACTTGTTTATGAAAAACCTATTGTAAATATGGCTTTCCTTCTCATTCCCGTGCTATCTTTTAATTCTTTATAAAGAAAAATAAACTTTAAGAAAATCCCATAATGTACTTTTTCATCTTAATTTTGAAAATCGAATTAATAAAACCTTACAAATATAAATTATTGTGTATTAAATTCAACTTACACAAAATACACTTATGCTAGAGTTTCTTTTAGGTTGTGAGCTCAAATGATTTATATTTGAAATAAACAAGCTCCTAAAAATATACTTTTAGGATTTATTTTGGTAAGCTATCAATAACCTTTTCATATTAATATAAGAGGATATTACATTGATTATGTTGTTAGTCTGCCACTCGGGAAACCAAACTAACATCAAAATAACAAGAAACCAAACTAACATCAAAATAACAATTTCTTAGGTCAAAGGTTTTTAGAGCAACCAAAATATAAACATACATTACCTTCGAAATTACAAAAAATGATGTGCCATTGTTCATAAATTTAGCATTTAAACTGGTGATTGGTTAGCCTAACCCAGTCTGTATCATAAAACCAAAAGACTAGTAGACTAAACATTCAGAAATTATACTGGTGGAGAATTGACCATTTCCACATGAATCTGTTGGTGATCTTCACGCGGCTCATTGAGGTCCAAACCCGCTGCTTTCTTTGCAAGAAGAGAAATTTTATGATCCACAACCTTGATTTGCAGTTGAATGCATTCCATTTGCATCAGAATTTCATTCTGATCCATATTCTTCTCTGTCAGCATCTTCCCCATGAGAGTTTTCATGTGCCATTAGAGGTCTATGGTTTTGTGGTACTTTGTTTCTTTGAAGCGAGAGAAACCTGTGTCTAGGATCCATTGACAGAGATCAACATCAACTTCCTTGTCTGGGAGAAGGTTGTGGTCCAAGCGAACGTCAGCCTCCACAATTTCTATCTCTTCTCAAATTTCTGGTGTCGTTTACGTCCTGAAAACCTCTACTGATGCTTCAACCTCCTGTTGGGATCGCGAGACTGAGAGCCTCCCTCTTCTCGGACGACCCCTTCGACTAGGTTCCCCCTTGCCATGAGTGCGTGTGAGAGAGATAGGTTGTCACAACGAGATTGAGAGCACACCCAAAGCCCCATAGGGTAATCCAAAAACCAGAGAGTAAACGTGGAAACATAAGAGCGATTAGAGAGGTTGAATTACCCTTTGGGATTGAATTACAGTCACTATTATAACCCCCTTCCGCTTTGTTGTATCGAGTCCCCTCGGCTCATGGCACATTCATGCTCTAGGTGCTAACCTTCATTGTCCTAGACAACCTTCGTCTCATGTTAGTGCCAAACACTCAAGACGAATGAACTCCGAAGATCTCTGCGCTCTCCATTTTAATGTCTCTGTGAGAATGGGAGCCCGAAGGAGATGATGAATGATGTTGCAATAAACCCATAGTGGATAGGGATTTTCCATAGTGGAGAGGGATTTGAGTGCTCGGGAAGCAGCATTAACAGTGCCAACTTCAAGTGCACAGGGGGAATGAATCTTCCCTTCTCTGGCGCCCTTCAAATTTACTACTTGCTGGTGGGAAATATCAAGTCAACTCATCACGTGGAGCTTCTGTGGGCAAGCCTTCAACCAACGAATGTATGTGCTAGACATTGTCATAGAAAATTTAATGTCTCCCTATCACTTCATTCGGGAAATACTTATACTATTTTGAAATCCAATAAACATAGATTAATGTGTTTATGAAAAGTTCCATAAATTCTATGGTTATATATATACACACAACTTGAGTGGGCTTAATGGTTAAGAACATGTGCTTCCTCCTAAGAGGTCACAAGTTCAAATCCAAAGCGGGGTATGATATGTATACCTCTGTAGATTTTACCAGTGAAATCAATGGGCGGAAGGGGTCCCTTGTCCCACAAACAAGGGGTCTCATACACTAATTTGGTGTGTGGCTTGGCCATGCATAGTTTAGTTACAATAAGATTTAGGGAGATTTAGGGAGGCTTCCATCGCTCTATCAAGCAATATTTTTTTGGGTTAAAAACCTACCATATTACACTTATTTTTAAATTGCAGTGGTTGTTTTTATTTTACCTTTTTCTAAGGAGTAAGACGAGGGAATTTAAAGTCACTTTTGGCTTTGCTCTATGCGCGTTGGTTGGATGCCCGAATATGCAATTGAGATAAACTATTATTATTTCAAAGTAAATGAAAATTATGAGAAATTAACAAAATAATCAGAAATTGTTCATGATGATGATGATTAATATCCACTGAGACCAAATTTAATATATCAAATTTTAAGCAAAGTAAAAAAAAATTGCAATTTCTACAATCTCTTCAAATCTCTTCAAATGAACATGATGATGGTTAATATCAGCAAATTTAATCTATCAAAGTAAACAATTAGAATATCTAAATTTCTACCATCTCTTCATATAAATGTTGCATTGCATTTAACATCTTTCTTTCATGAAGCCTTACAATGTCATAGCGAGGAGGGGAAGGTGAGTATGCAATTGTGGTTTAGGGACATAGTGAGATTTATCGAAATTTCTATAGGTGTTCTTTGCATTCATCTTGTATTCCTTGTCGACCATCTCATTGCCCTCGCCCTACCTGGAGCAACAACCGCTAAAGATAGCAGAAATGCTTTCATCCGCACATCGTTGGTTTTCTTTCCATTTTAATAATGGAGCAAACCCCTGTTTTGACAGCATGCCTTGTTAATTGTTTTATCCCACATGGAGAAAAGGAAATAGGATAAGAAAAAGAAACAAGTTTAAAATAGGATGCGGGATTAGTTTAAAAATTAAAAAGGGTCGATTGGCTAAATATGCCACGTCCGCCTTCGTGGTGGGTGCTGTATGGACTATCAAGACATATGGCCGGCAAAATTTGTGGAACTTCATAGGGTTGGCCCGCTAGGCC
Organism: Picea glauca; assembly: GCA_000966675.3. NCBI lineage: Eukaryota > Viridiplantae > Streptophyta > Pinopsida > Pinales > Pinaceae > Picea > Picea glauca. Next base: position 488,291 of record JZKD02S1993874.1, on the reverse strand, counting down.
GATCCTTACAAATTAATATGAATGAAATTTTTATTATTTTTTCCATGTTGGATTTCTGCGTTGGAAAGCCACTCCAGATACTTTCCTACATAGTGGTTGATATGGGAGTGATAAAGCTTTGCAACCCTAAGGGACCACAGGTTTTGAACTCGTGACTCTCTCCCCAAATTGGAAGAGTGTGCGCATGTGTGGAGTTCTTATGGGATCAGAAACTCTTCTTTTAAAATGTCATTTTATAAGTGAAACTAAAAGAAAATCCATTATAAATGAATATATTTTTTATAAATAAAATCTGTTTTTCTGGGTTCAGAAATTCTTCTTTTATAATTGAAATTATTCTTTAAAGGCTTAACGATTTGAGGATGACACCATTCACTCTCGGTGTGGAGGAGACGATGACAATGGTAATATATCCCCATACCCCAAAGGAATAAGAAGAACTTAGTTTATGCAACATAGTTTATACTTTCATATTGAAAGCTATTGCTAACTAGTTTATGCAACATAGTTTATAAGTTCATATTGAAAGTTATTGCTAACTAGTTTAAGTGACTTGTACCCAAAGTCATATCAAAATGGGTTTCTTCATAAGGAGAAAAATCTTGGGTGGGCTTATAGTCATGCAGGAAACAACCATGTCTTCCCATAAAAAAAAATGATTATGAAGTTATATCTTGAAAAATAGTCTCAGTTCGTTGTTAATTCCTCAAACATTGCAAGCTTTAAATGATTTTGATCACTATTAGGTTCAATGGGTAGGTAATTGTATATCATCCATTTTTTTTAACTCCCCTTTATGGTTCATCTCTATAACCTTTTGAACCCTTGAGTGGGGTTTTATAACCTTTTGAACCCTCGAGTGAGGATTTGGCAAGGGGACACTTTATCTTTATATATTTTTATCATTATGCCTTGAGGGATTAGGATGGCTTATTTTTACTTTAAATAGTAAAAAATATATTGTACTTATTGAATTAAGTATCCAATTGTAGACTTTCACACTTATAGTTCACGTTGGATACAATTTTCATGAAGGAAGTGACAATCCTTGAAGCCATATCTTTAAAAGGTTACCTTATCCTATTCTTCCAAGCTTTTGGTTGCGAAGTTAATGAATTCAAATCCAAATTTTTCTTGATCAACATCTATAACTCCTATGCAAATCCATATTAATGGATCACTGCATTTCCCAAGGGATCTTTTGTCGATAAAATATTTCCGAGTTAAGGTAATGTTAGTTGCTAGTTACTTGGGCAATGTTTATGATTAGTTTCTTGGGAAAATCTTCTTAAAGAGTTGCTAGAATGGATAACAATTTATTTTTTTTGAATGTCAATGGTGTAAGAGTTAAGGAAACTAAAAAAATTGTAGCTGATATGTATGTGTTTTTCAAAAAAGTATGCATTCAATTATTATCTCTTTGACCAAAGTATATGTTAAAACACCCAACAAGTTTATTAGGAATGCTATCTATGAAGTTGGGGATGCCTCTCTTATGTTTCCTTGCAAGGGTTTCACTGGAATAAAAGTAAATATGACAATACCACCACTCATTGATGCAAGGTAGAGAACACGACATGTATTTTAGAAAAGTACACCATGTTGGGCACAAATGACCTTATATTGGATGTGATGCTCGAATAGATGTGCCCTCAATTGAGATCTTCGGCACAAATTGCATTAAAAAACCCAATGATTCATGGTATTCTACAATGCACACCAAGCATTGTATTTTGCCACATTCTTCAACATAACAAGAGACAAATACATTTATTGCTAAGAGTCATTTTTTTATGTTAATATATGTATTAATACATATCTTAATACACACAAATATATGTCACATGTGTGTGTGTGTGTGTGTGTGTGTGTTAATACATACATACATGTATGCATGCATGTATTGAAATATATGCTAATGCATATAAACATTTCAATCACCGTGTCGTCCCATATCCTTCTCCCACACAACTACCAAAAACAATAGACTCAACAACAAGAGAACCCACATTGCAAAAAATAACAAAGATGATAGCAATAGAGCTTAGTCCGTCCCTTGTCCTAATTGCCATTGACTTGGGACCTGCCTCGCCCTAAGGATGAGATGGAAGATGACATTACAGAAGCAAGAGGACCTGCAGTTTTAGAGAATGCCTTCTAAATAGGTAAGAATATCCTTTGTTTTCATTTTTAAACAATGTTCAAGTGGGTGGTTTCTTCTCCTCATCCTCTATGATCATTTTTCTCATTTCATCTAGTCAATATTATTCACGTGCTCTTCATTTGCTCACCTTGCATGAGAGATTGTATTATTTATATGTTGGTTTATGGATTTTGAATAATGGAACCATGAATACGATATAGGGTGTCCAAAACCCTAACCAAAATCCATTGGTAAATTATCAATTTCTCAATGATTCAGCCTTACAGACGTATTCATCCTTCTCACAAAAATTCACATCTCTTTGGGAGCCTTATTGCACTTCTTGCATATTTATATCTCTTCTATCCCATCTATGTTCATGCATTTTACAAATCTGGGTTCAAACCCTTTCTTTCTTGGATGATTGTTTGGTATATTGGGTCACCATATGCCCATAATGATTAAATGAAGACTTGGCCTATTGGGATTTGTCACTTCCATTTCAATCCACAATCGTTTACTAAGATCATTGATATTGTTTGTAATGTCCCCATTTTTGGATTCCATTGTGGGTTTCCCTTATGATTCCCGTAAAATGGGGTTATTATTGGGCATATTTTAATTAATTACACTAAAGGTGCTATTTGGGGCTTGTTTCTTGGAGAAAAACCTTAGTGTAATATCTCGTTGGAACTGAGGCGAAAATATCTATAGGATATGATGAAGAAAAGTGACTTTCAATGGCTGGAGAAGTCATATGGGCGAAGTAATCAATTTTTGGAGTAAAAAGGTACAATAAATTAATAAAGTGATTTTATGAGAAAATATTAAAGATGAATTAAAAGTCATTTGAAAGGAAAAGGTGAAAATGGGTATACAAGAGAGATAGGGGCTCATATTCTCTCATTATGTTGATTGATTTTTTATGTCTGGCCTCTTGGCTAGAGAGATCAAGATACTTGAGGGTTTTGACTAAATAAACCCTAGAGATCAGCAAGGGAGTGAAATATCCTCTCGTTCCTGATCCAAGCTTGGACAAGATGGTGAAAGATTCCACCCTCACCATTTTATTTAGTTTCAGAACAATTTCAACAGTGTTTGTGGAGGCAAGGACGTAAATCTGGATTTTCTGCAAACCGGGGTGCATTGTCTAGGGAAGAAGAGTTCGTTGGGGCTTGAGGACACTGAATATGGAGGAGATCTCACTTCAGAGGTATTTGTCATCACCAGTGCACCTTTTCTCATCAGTTCTAGAAGATTTTTCTCTAAATATTTATTTATTATTGTACCTGGGCGAATTTACTTAAGGAGGGTGCATTTGTGATGAGAGATCTGGTGGTTGGGGTTAGATTTATCATCTACAGTTGGGGTATCTTCTCATATGAGTTATCCTTCATTAGATATACAGGTTTATAGACATTTCTTAGAGTTTGGAGGCTATATTTAGAGTGGTTGAATTTATGAGGGGGTTCTCAGCTAGAGAGGGGCGCAACTTAGCTAGGAAACTCAACAGTGGGAGGAAGGAAACAAGTTGGATTTTTTAGATCTTCTGCATGTAGTTATTGGATGATCAAGGAAGCCTAGATCTCTTCTCTCTATTGTATCTTGGAGGTGCTATCAGCCACAACTATTATTCTTTTGTATTTATTCCATATTTGTTCATCTCTTGTATGGAGGTCAGCTTATATATTTAAATAAAATACAAATCTGAATTATTGTGGCCATTTCCTTATGTTATTCTCTTTGCATCTTGTTTTTTAATTGTTTCTTCTTCATATAAACCATTTTTTTTTTTAAACAATAAGAATAAACCCCAACACAAATCCTAGAAGACAAAGCAAAAACGTTTTGACAAAATACCACAACCAAAAAACACAAAACTTCAAATTTTCCAAGCAAACTCACTTGGGAACATTACAGTGGTATCATAGTTATTGGTAAATGAGGGAACAATTGTTGGAGGATTCTGCAGAGAGGGTGCACTGTCCAAAAGGAAGGAGTTTGATTTGGCTTATGGGAGTGAGGTCTTGAAGAGATCTGAGTTGGTTTGTGTTTGGCTCACCTAGATCATTTTTTCTTGGAACCCTTGGGGGTTTCCAACATCCTTATTATTTATTCTCAAAGCTAGGGAAAATGTACTGAAGGAGGATGCACTGGGGGTTTAAGATCCAATGATTTGTGGTTATATTTGACATCTACAGCCAAGGGAAATTCTCATATAAGTTAGCCATCATCATATCTACAAGATTGCAACAATTTCATGAAGATTTTACATCAAATTTATTGTGCATATTTCAATAGGGCATAAGATACAAGGAGGGCGCATTTCTTGGTATGGGAATTAACATAGTTACCAACTTAATGAGAAGTGTGACCTCAAAACGAGAACTCTGGCCCAAAAAACCCATATTTTTACATAAAAAACCATCAAAATCAACCCCCAAATCAAAAAGTGGTGCTACTGGTAGCACCATTTTTTAAAACGGGGTCAAAATTACAACATTTTTCAAACATGGCCTTCAAAACTTAGACAGTAGCTC
>JZKD02S1993874.1:442693-465754 GCA_000966675.3 Picea glauca | reverse complement strand
CTTTAGGGCACAATTAGGTCTTTGACCAGCCCACCATGAGGATTGAGCTCGGATTTGGTGTCAAATCGATTTGGGAGCTGATCCATTAGTGGTTGGGAGGCCGACCAATTTCAATGAATGCGTCGTTTAGCAGGCGCGCGAGTTTTTTGCCCAACAGTCGTGCCTTGTGCACATATGCGCACTTTGTACGTTGCTGTTACGCGCATACGTGCGCGCACCCAGGTGATGTAAAGCGCCTTTCAAATTTTTGGTCATTTGTATAGTTTTTTGACCCTTTTGCAATGCTGAGGAATTAATCGTGTGCCATGAATGACTCCAGTCCTGTTTTGACGATGCAGAGTTCTTGTCGCCCTGTGCGGACGAAATTCGAGTGATAACACTAACCTAGAGCCCACACTAAATTATATTAAATTAGATGATCAAAGATTAATAGAACCAATTGGAATATTGAGAAATGTTGACACTCAAATTATGGGAATACCGAATTCGATCGAATTCAAAGTGATTGACCTTGTCAAAGGGATGCTAACATACACATCTCTTGCTAGTTGGCCATGGGGTTAATGAATGGAAGAAACTATCTACCTTGAAAGAGATAGAATTAAATTGAAAGGAAGTGGGAGAAAAACAATTATTCCCCTGGATCCGAAGGAAGGAAAACCATGGATGGAGTCCTGGGATGAATATCAAGAATCCAAATTCCTATATCAGATAAACAACAAACAAAAATATTATATATATCTAACTGCAGAAGGAGAAATTTTGAGAGAATCTCCCATGTCGGTCGGGCATAATTCTGACTCGGCATTATATAATTGGAAAATTGAGAATTACAAAGCACATGCGAAAGAATGTTGGTCTATTGAAATTATTCCAAAGAAACATCTTAAGACATGTCACTCAATCAAGGATATACCAAAAGTATACGAAAAGATAACTCGACAAACTCCCACTCTTATACCGACCAAAAATCAAATAAGAAAACCCTTACAATACAATGAATGGTATTCCCCTTTGACCCATGTTGAAGAAGTGGAAAAGTCCATAGGAAAGCAAGGGAGGACACAAATCCTCATGGAAACTTTCACAGGCCAAGCTGCAAGATGGTGGAAACACATTCTCCCAGATTACAAACATGGAAGACTGTTTCGACATACTTTGTTTAAATATTCGAAGACAATAAATTATCCAATGATGTATATATTACCACATTCAAACTCATATACAACCCAATAGAACACATTCAACATTGCGAAAGCGAGTGGAAAAAAATAGGATATAAGGATGAAAGGGTATGTCTCCATATGCCCCCATATGGTATAAGATTGAATAATCCTATGACCATACATCAAGATGGGATGAAATTAAAGAAAATTTTATACAAGACTTCAAAATCAATCTAGAAGAAGAAAAATTGAAAGATGCAACACAACAGATAAAAATATTTCTAAAAAATCTTTCACTAGCTATACAGAAAGAAAAAGAAAAGTTGTCAGTCGATGGAGGATCTACATCGACTTGCAATTTTGTGTTTATAGAAAACAAAGAAATCTCGACTGCATGAAGGATCAACATGGAGAATATAAAATGGCTAGGACCGAGCTTCTAGTGGAAGAAAGACCAACCAACATTGTAGAATCATGTGAAGTTTGTATTCAATATAACCACAGAACAAAATAATATCAAGAACAAACCAACTTCCCAAAAATATTTACGAAAATAGAATAGGGAGAACACCATCTCGACGAAGCTAATCCACCAGAATGGATGGATGTAGAAATCAAAATAAAGGAATTCGACATATCAAATGATGATAGACCAAAAATGGTACAAATAGGTGATTATTGGTCCGACAAGAAAACAACCGACATAGTCAATATACTAAAATAATATCAAGATGTTTTTTCACACAACTACAAGGACTTGAAAGGACATGTAGAGGAAATGGGTGAAATGAATATTGAACTTATTCATGGTGCAAAACCAATCAAAAAACAACCATACAAGTTAGCACACAAATATAAACCAATCGTTCAAAAAGAGATTGAAGGAATGCTATAAGAAGGTACTATTTACCCTATCACCAAGGAAGAATGGGCAAGTCCCATGGTTGTGCAAGTAAAGGAACATGATCCCAAAAAACTAATAATTTGTGTCGATTTTTGGGGACTCAACAAACTAATTGTGACAAATCTGTTCCCAACTCCATTTGCTGATGAAATTATCAATGAATCCGTTGGCCATGAATGTTATTCATTCACTGACGTATTTTGAGGGTATAACCAGGTACCAATAGCAAAAGAATATTAGGAAAAAACAACATTCATGTTGGAATTTGGATCTTTCACCTACAAAGTAATTCCTTTCGGACTGAAGAATGAACCAACATTTTTTTCGAGAATAGTGGTTAAAGCATTTCAAGAGTATATATACAAAAAAATCGTTGTATACTTCAACGATTAGACAATATATAGTCTATTAAAAAATCACATACAATGGCTTCAACTTATGCTAGAACGCTGCAGAGAGATTCAACTATCATTAAACATCAGGAAATGTATTTTTTCCACACCTATTGGAATCCTTCTAGGACATGTGGTATGTAAATATGGGGTAAAGGTTGGCATGGTTAAGATTAAGATTATCCTTGATCTAAAGCCACCAGTGAATAAAAAACAAATCAAAATGTTATTGGGTCATACTGGATATTATAGGAAGTTTATACGCCACTACTTGGACATCACCTTCCCAATGGATAATATTTTATGAAAAGATGTTGAATTTAAATGGAGCCAAGACCACCAAGAATCCTTCAAAATTTTAAATAAGAAGTTAGTCGAAGCACCCATTCTCAAATTTCCAAACCGGTCGAGATAATTTCATGTCCATGTTTATGCGTCCAATGTAGTTTTCGGGTCGGTTTTAGCTCAACCATACGATGACACAATGGATCATCCAAATGCATATGCAAGTTGAAAATTGAATAAGGAAAAAATAAATTATTCGACTACGGAAACAAAAGCCTTATCAATGATTTTTTTTATCTATAAAAGTTCTGTCATTGTTTACTTGCAAATCCCTTCACATTCTTTACAGACCATCAAGAATTGAAATACTTGGTCAATAAACCAGTTCATAAATGAAATATTTATCATTGGTTACTATTATTTTAGAAATTTGAATTTGACGTAATCATATCACCGAGGAAAAAGAATGCCCGACCTGATCACCTTTCATGACTAGAAACAGGAGAAGATTCAAGAGGCATCGACGATGACCTCCCAGATGCACAATTATTTAGAATTGAAGTTGCCCCTAAATATTTAGAATATATTGCCAATTTCTTAGAAGAAGGCAAGGCCCCTAAGGACCTCCCAACAAAAAAAAAGAAAGTTCTATCCCTAAAATCTGCACCGGTCACAATCATTAATAGGTACTTATACAAAATGGGAATGGATGATGTTTTAAGAATATGTGTGACCGAACATGAACAAGAGGATATAATCAATGAATCCCATGTAGGAGTAGTCAAGGGACATTTTCAGGACGACACGACAACTAGAAAGGTACTATAAGCAGGCCTGTGGTGGTCGACTTTGCATAAAGACTGTCAAGATCAAGTAAGAAAATGTGACAGTTGTTAGAGTCTTGGACTAACTTTGTGGAAAAAATAAATGCCACTAAGTTCAATAAAATCCAATCAATCTTTCAAAATTTGGACTATCGACTTCATCGGGCCATTTACACAAAGGGCACAAATAACTGGTGCCAAATACATCATTATTGTTGTCGAATATGTGAACAAGTGGGTAGAAGTTGAGCCAATGGAATCTTGTACCAAAGAGGTAGCAACTAAATTCATCTAAGAGAACAAAATTACAAGGTTAGGCTATCCTATGACACTAATCAATGACCAGGGAACTCACTTTGTGAATTGAAAAATTAAAGTTATACTCGATAAATTTTAAATTGACCATCGAAAAATGACAACTTGTCACCCACAAGCAAATGAGGCAGTCAAATACTTTAATAAAACATTACGCAAAGGACTTACAAATATTTTTGTCATAAAAAGGATGACCGAGACGATAAGATTCCTGCAATCCTCTAGGTGTATAGATCAACATTCAAAATATTGACTAGGAAAACTCTGTCCATGCTAGTCTATGACCAGGAAGTTGTTATCCCTTTACAATTTTGGACCAATTCTGAAAAGGTTGCAATTGTAAAAAAAATTGAAGAGAGAAAAAATATGAAAGACCAACCATACCATCTAAACAAGATGGAAGAAGAAAGGTTAATAATGATCCATCACCAAGAGGTTCATAAGAAACATCAAAAAGTGTGGCACAATCGTCACATAAAGAAAAAAAAGAGAGGGAGACTTAGTCTTATTGTATGACAGTGGCATAAAAGGAAAACCCCAAAAATTGGAAACAACATGGATGGTGATCCGGATTATGTTTGGAACGAAATGAAAGCAGAGATATTCAATGAAATATTCATGAAAATTTCCAGAAACAGAGAAATACAACAATACTTGATTTCTATTAATGAAATAATTGAAAAGAGACTGTAAAAATACATAGTGCAAGAATCGCTAGAATGGTGGCAGATTTATCTCTGAGAAGAGATGTGAAGGCTACACTCATTCACCAGAAGATGATTACAATGAGGTGTTGAAGACATTTTTATGTTAAACATGATTTCCAAAACCCTAGATATCCAAAATCCTAACCCTAGGAGATGAAATGCCAAAAGTCATGTGGGCCCCGTTTGGGTAAGTTAGTACATTAACTTCCTTAGGTCGTAAATTTTGCATACGATCTTCGTTTTAGGTGTGTGATAGTCTGTTGGAAATTTCTTTTTGAGAACTATGCATTACACCATCAAAATCTGACTCTATCTACAGTTTGTCTGTGGCGAGAAAAAAATGACACTGTTTAGGGCCCCAAAACAACCCTGGAAGTACAACAATATGTGATGACATGAAAACATACAAAATAAGCCAATTGGATTAGGTGGGAGGACACTAGTATCCACCTAGAATATGTGTAGGGCTCCAGAAAACCCTATAAGTGTATAACCCACAATTACAAAGAAATACAGAATAACGTGTTGAAATAAAAATTGGAAAAAGGAGCCAGTTGGAACAGGTGGGTGGCCACCAATATCCACCTAGATCAATCCTCCCCCCTTAGGAAGTAATGGTCTCCATTGTGTTGAGTGCCTAGGGAAGAGGGGAAATCATTTTCTGAATCTGAATCTTTGTGAGTTGCGTGCTTTGTTGGAGGAGTTGGGATGCTTGGTCTGTGGAATACCGTCACAAGCCTATTGTTGGTAGGGTTGAATAAGCTCCACCAATTTGTTGTCTCCGGGTTTGATGGGGAACTATGTAGGCACCATTGTAGGTGAAGAAAAAAATTGTTTTTTTTCTAGATAGAAGGTATTGAGGCTGCAATGGTTGTAGTGGTCTTCTGTGCATCCTTTGATTATAATGTGAAGAGGATGAATTTTTCAATATGAGAGATTACCTTGCGACACTGTTTTGGTGGAGCAGTAGTTGGAACTACCTCTAGTATCCTATAGAGATGACCTCCCAAAGTAATAATGACACTACGAGGTCTAGACTCATAGACAACATGACGTATCCACATATATGGTTGGACCAAAAAAAAATCAAATACATTAAGAGGGGAAACATCACACACTACCTCATCCATGACGGGTTGGATGGCATAGGACATGCGTCACTGTTGGCTGACATAGAGATATCATCCCTGGTGAAGCCACCCGATGTTGTGTGGCTGCAGGTGTGGTGTTGTCAACAACCCCAAATGTTTGATGATCATAGCTGAGATGAGGTTCTTCTAGCTCTCATTATCCAAAATGAAATGCAATGAGGTCCCCTTCACCCACATCTGTGAATGGAAGAGGCGCTCCCCCTCTTTAGGATCAACTAAATGTTCTGGAGGAAATTGTTGTGGTCACAACAGTAGCAGTGGGGTCTGCATCGATGATATGTCTGTTTTAAATATTTTATGGATCAGATTCTGAATTAGGGTTTGACTCTATTTCTTTGACCTCAACTACTAATGATTGTTTCGAGCGACATTCATCGGTTTTGAGCCAGGGTATTTTGTGGAAGTCACACCACTTCCCAGTGTCATTATCCATCTTCCCTTTACCATTTTTGTCATGTGTCTTGGAATGGTTTTCTAGAGGATGTTGGTTAGGGTCATCTTTACCATGATTTGGTTGTGGCATATTTGTAGACCCGAATTCTCATTTGTTCTAGTGCCTAAATTTCTGCTCAATTTTGACAACATATCGATGGCAACTCCCAATGATGAGATGTTTAGGAAATCCATTTCAGTTTGGATGTACCTATGTAGAGCCCCACGATATTTTAGAACCAGATGTCACTTGGAGTCCTTGATACCCAACTTAATATGCAAGGTACATGAAGTATTTGTTAACTATGACATTGTTTGTCTCTTCTCTTGCCGCAGTGTGGTCCATCTCATGGATTGCTCTTCATAGTTATCAACATGATAGTATTGTTGTTTGACTGCATCCAAAAAAAAATCCCAAGTGGGCTCGACCCCATATATCCCATATTCCTATGTGTAACTTTTCTCCAAGTAAGTTTCCCACCAATTTTTGACATGGAGGAGAGCCTTGAGGAGTGCAAAGGTGATCTTTTCCCTGTCGAAAAAATTTTGAACAGAGAAATAAACTTCTAATAGATTTAATCATTTTTCTAGGGAATCCACATATATCTAACCTTCAAATATGAAAATATCAAAATTAACTTGTACCTTGAAGGGAGAGGTTCCTCCAAAATGGTCGCTTGATGAAGATGCGTCTGTTTCTATCAGCAGGCGTTGAAGAATGTGTGAAAAATTCTCCATCATTTTGTCCCTTTATCGCGCAAGAGCTTTCTCAAGTAACACGTTAATAGAATATTCCACTCCACCATTTTTATTTTCTACCGCCATCGAGGGTTTCTTGGGCGTGCGAGAGTGATTTTCCTTAAGAGAGACAAGCTTGAGACCCAAATGGCTATACTCGGACCTTTTCGGGGACATGCGCTGAAAAAAAGTGATCAAGAGAAGCGTGCTCTGATACCACTGATCCAAATTATGTTTGGAACGAAATGAAAGTAGAGATATTCAATGAAATATTCATGAAAATTTACATAAATAGAGAAATACATCAATACTTGATTTCTATTAAGGAAATAATTGTAAAGAGACTGTAAAAATACAGAGTGTAAGAATCGCTAGAATGGTGGCATCTTTATCTCTGAGAAGAGATGTGACAACTACGCTCATTCACCATAATATGATTACAATAAGACTCATAAGGAATTTTTATGTTAAATAGGAATTCCAAAACCCTATACATCCAAAAAACTAACCCTAGGAGATGAAACTCCAAAAGCCATGTGGGCCTGTTTGGGTAAGTTAGTACATTAACTTCTCAGGGTCGTAACTTTTGCATACGATCTATGTTTTAGGCACGTGATAGCCCATTGGAAAGGTATTTTCGAAAACTATGCATTACACCATCAAACTTTGACTCCGTCTATAGTTTGACTATGGAGAGAAAAAATAACACTGTTTAGGGCCCCAAAATGGCTCTAGAAGTACAACAAGATGCGTTGACATGAAAACATACAAAATAAGCCAGTTGGATTAGGTGGGAGGCCACCAGTATCCACCTGGAAGATGTGTAGGGCTCTAGACAACCTTGGAAGTGTAGAACCCACAATTACAAAAAAGTACAGAAGAACATGCTCAACTAAAAAGTGGCAAAAGTAGCCAGTTAAAACAGGTGGTTAGCCACCAATATCCACCTGGATCAGATGGGGCCTTATGTGGTGGAAGATATTCAATCGAATGGAGTGTTACAACTTAGAACATTATTGGGGAAACCATTTAAGAAAGTAATTAATGGTGCTTGTTTAAAAAATTATTAGGTGTAAAAGAAAATAACCCTGTTGGAAAAAATTAGCAGGGAGTTTCCAACATGAAATGACTAAATCAACTAATCATACTTATAGTAAATAAACCCTACTTAAAATTAATAATTTTTTTTATAGAAATTTAGGTATAAAAAAATGAAAACGTAAAGTATTTAAAGGACAACCATAATGCTAAACAAAATCAACAAGAAATTAAAATGGAGAGAGAAAGCAGCCCTTGGTTGAGCCCGAGACAAAGCAACAGAAGATGTTCTCTGCATTCCACCCCATTGACTGACTTGTGACAAATATTCATAAGAAGAGAATCAAGAGAAAGGATCAGTCCAGGAGAAAGTGAGCACGATGCAAGAAAGCGTATATCAAGCGAGCATAGATCAAGTGAGAACAAACCAAGAGAAAATGAATCAAATTGGCATGGAAAAAGACAACATTATTTAGACTCGGCTAAGATTAGAAAAATGAACGAGCAAACAAGTCGTCAGTGACATCGACTAAGCTAGTACAAAAATAAAAATGGCTCAATAATATCAGTCGGTTGAAAAATGTATCGACCATGTACAAATAGAGGAGACCTCCTCATTCGGGCCTAGGACAATGTCGACCAATAAAAAACCAACGTCGGTAGAGAAAGAACATTTAATTCCAGACAGGTAAAAACTAACGAGAGAATTAACGATGGAAATGACCATTGTACAACCACTCACACAACCGTCGAATACATCGATATGCGTGAAAATAAAAAACAATATATTTCAATTAATGACCAACGAGACATAAACAAATTCCAACTAAGCAACAATTTAAACATCTAGTCGCTCGACTCTCTCATACCACCAATATTTATGACGAAAGAGCACAAAATACGAGAACAACTAGACACATTGAACCTGACACTCTCTCAATCAACTATAAATTTGGAATACGCATATGAATTTTCCTCATTGTTATTTTTTCCTCCACAACTAAGTATAGAGCAGAGCACACATTCAACCGAACCCGTAAATTCACCAACTTTTCCAAAAACTAGTAACCAGGATCAACAAATGTCGAGGATGAGAGGTCAAGTTGACAACGCAACAAAAGGTTCAAGAACGAGGAAAGTTTTTGACAAAGCTACCACGCTGCCATTACAAATACTTATGCAAAATATCTGGCTATCAAATATGGAGGAAGCCGATTGGAGCAAGAAATGGATAAATTTCATAGAGTGGGAAATCAAGGAAGTTGGAAAGAAGAAACTGAATTCTTGGAAAAATAAGGAATGCGACATATGCTTGGCGCACCGCAAGTAGCTGACATGGGTCGATGGAAATAAGAAGCGTCAAAATTCATTGTTAGTTGGTATCATAAAGGATACCTCTGTTTGGATCAACCAATATAAATAACCGACAGACTCCTCTATCAAATCTTAGGAATCCCAAGAGCAGGGGACAAGTTACCCAAGTCAACCAACACCAAAAACTAGATGTAGTTTTTGATGGGGTTAGTGACAATGAAAAACTCTAAGGGGATGTTGATAAAAAAAACTACCAATCCAAGAGCACTTTGGACTTCCATAATAATTTATTTGTGCTTCACACCAGCAGGTCTAGAATTCGACGTAAATATGAAAATGGTCGAAGCAATAGCTCAAGTCTATCAGAATGCAGAAAGGTTCAATTGGGTGGAACACTTGGATGACATGGTTAGAACCAACTGCAAGGAAGTTCAAGTTTTGGGAAGAGCCATCAAATTTCCTTCATTTCTAATATGGATCGCAATGGAACAATATGGGTCTATAGGAGAAGCAACATTCACACCTAATAAAACCTCGACAATGGAGAGATAAATAGTCTTCTCCTTGAATCCGACAAGTACATCAAACTCATTTCCACTAGAAGAGATATCTTGATTGTGGGTCGTAGGCTTGAAAGATAGTACCCACATATGGCAAGTTGAGAAAACACTCCATCAAGCACTTCCAAAACCTTGCCACATTCAACTCAATCTTGATTACACAAAGATGTGGTGTGGAGTTGCATCGGCGCCAAAACCAAAATAACTACATTACCAGCTGACAGTGGAACAAGTCTTCATAGAACTGGAAAGACAAATCAATCAGAATTTAGAAATTCCACCTAAGGCACAACAAACATGGGTGCCTATAATATTTCCATTGACCGACAGGGAGAAAGAAGAATAAAGAGAAGCCACTCTTTACACAGTTCCATTTTTCAAATACTTACAAGCTCTAACAGTCATACCTCCCAATCCTTCCCCAAGAAAAAGAAAACAACCGACTAAAAATAAAAAGGGGAAGAAAGTTTTCGAGGAAGAAGTACTGGATATTGACACAAAGGATATCTGGAGAGAAACATTCCAGTTAAATGAGGGAATTAATTTCAATGACCCCATCATTAAAGAGAAAATGACAAGTATCACCTCGAAGATCACAAAAAAATTACAACAAACCCGACAAGACATGTTAAGTACCTGAATAGATATGAAGATAAATATCATAATAAACCAAAAATATCAATAAGAATAAACCAAACCATTCATCATAACATGAACACAAGATGTAGACAAAATCCTTGGGGTAGGGCAACACCATACAATGGATCCTATTATGTAAGGGATCATCTCATGTTCACTTGCCTCTTCGAGGGGGCATCCTTCTATTGAGCTACAACTCACAATACAATACTCTCTTCATGTCCCATTACATTTATTGGACCCCTTTATATAGTTCTACCATCACCTAAGAACATTCTAGAGGAGAAATCTTCTAGAAGTAGAACCTTCTAAGAAGTCCTCTTACATTTATTATATCCAACTACCCATTTATTATATCTAACTACCATAGTGGGCCTTATTTAATAATATAGTGGACCTAGTCCACCTTACATTGAATGGCCTCCACTATTATCACTATGGGCCCTCTACCCCCCCTCCAATATCTCTCTAGCTACCTTACATTCCATCCCTCTTATGAAAGCGTTGTCCTCAACGCTTGATGTACAACCATATATCAGGGGCCCATGGATAAGTGTGGACCATAGTGCTAAAGTAGACTAGAGAACTAGGGTCCCATTGAGAAATCAAAGCCACCATGCTGAAGTAGTCCAACCTCCATTTTAAACCAGGGTCCCATGTCCAAGTGCTCATGTTAACTCTACACAGAAGATATCGACACCCAATAACAAACTGAAAAATGATGCTCCCAATACTCACACCTATCATGTGGATCCAAATAAGAATATCCATCCACATTGTGGGAAAGGGTCAAAGATAAACCTGGAAGGAACAATACCATTGTATAATATGCAGGCTAGACACTGGTAATCATAACTAGCTCCTGATGTGGGACAATGGTGTTCTCTATAAAAGGTGGAGTAGAGTCATCAAATAAAATATGGAAGTGTTGTCATCCCAAAAATGACAAATATCCATATACCAATCATCACAATCGGCCTCAAAATCATACCAAGCATATATTTCTTGATTATATTCATCCCTGAGATCCGCCATAATAAATCTCTCCTACATGTTATCCAATGAATCTTGAATACTACAAAAACTATCATTGACGCCATCTACAAAGCCATCCAATCTGTCATTCAATGTGTCAAACAATTGGACTTTGAATTCTTCAGTAATCTGTAGAATTTATTTGAGGGTTTGAGAATAAATAGCCACCTGAGCACCCTATGAAAATTTATGAACTTTGCAGTCTCGCCTCCATCACGAAAAAACCCAATAAATTACTACAGAAAATCGCAGTGTTTTCCGGAAAAACCCTAAAAACCTATTGAATTTAAAATGCTCATAACTTCACTTCCTGGACTCCGTTTCGGCTGATTTTTTTTTTGAAATTGGGTGAACTTGTGAGAGGAAATCAAATCTATAATTTGTTTGGGAAAATTCGGCCTCCAACTGCTACAGAAATAAAAACAAATCACGCCGCCGTCCGTGGAAAAAACCCTGAAAATTTGTAGATTTTAAAACTTCAATATGTTGACTTCCCGGACTTCATTTCAGATGATTTTTTTTTTAAAATTGGGTGTTTTTATGAGAGGAACTCATATATACAACATTTTTCTGCAAATTTTTCACATAAATATACCTAAAAGTTTTGGAATGTCGCTACCCTCTTTTTCCTTCTCCGAAAAAAAAATCTGCAAAAATAAAAAATATTTGCCCACAATGTCTTCCAAGGAAAGTGCTCTGATACCACTTGATAAGTACTTGAATATATATGAATATAAATATCATAATAAACCAAAAATATCAACAATAATAAACCAAACCATTCATCATAACATGAACACAAGATGTAGACAAAACCCTTGGGGTAGGTCAACACCATACAATGGATCCTATTATGGAAGGGATCATCTCCTGTTCACTTGCCTCTTCGAGGGGGAATCCTCCTATTGAGATAAAAATCACAATACAATACTCTCTTCATGTCCCATTACATTTCCTGGACCCCTTTATATAGTGCGACCATCACCTAAGAACATTCTAGAGGAGGAATCTTCTAGAAGTAGAACCTTCTAAGAATTTCTCTTACATTTATTATATCCAACTACCCATTTATTATATCTAACTACCATAGTGGGCCTTATTTAATAATATAGTGGACCTAGTCCACCTTACATTGAATGAAATCCACTATTATCACTATGGGCCCTCTGCCCCCCCCCCAACTACCTCTCTAGCTACCTTACAAGACATTGTTGTCATGTAGAAGATATACAGTTCCTCGGTCGGACCAGAAATGAAGGAAGATTTACATAAAGATAAGGAGAAAAAGAAGCAGGTCAAGAACATAAAGAGCATGCTCAGTAAAATTGAATCAAGTGGGGCGAAGAGGCATAAAAACTTAGAAATCACAACTACTTATGCCAGTCCGACAAAGGTCACAATGAACATGATAGACTGGGAATTAAGGCCAAGAGAAACACCAAGTAAGAAAAGGACACCTGATGTTGCAATCAAACTTACTAGGGAGTCACCTCTAGCAGAGCCAGTCTCGATCGTGGAATAACTTCCAGCGAAGAAAAATAAGAGTCAAATCATAATCAACAAATCATCCAAAGAAACAGAGTCTGATCAACCAGTTGAGACACATGACTTCTAGATAGAAACTCTCGACATGGAGAAGCAAGAGTCATTCGAGGAAATCGACACAAAGTTGATACAAAAACAATCGACTATGAAACCAATGTCACCACAACATTCAACTGAAGCAATACAAATCGGTGAGACGACCATATCGACACAAAAATAGGCAGTCCATCCATTTGAGTCATTGGATCAGGAGGAAGAAGCCTTACAGATATCTCAGACACATTAGACCGAGGTCGACTAGAATACTAAAGAAGTAGAGACAAAAACCGACATCCTAAGCATGCAAACATAGAACTTTGAAAATCTCTAAAATAAGAATCCCTTGCCTGAAGAAAATCCTATCGATGACGAGAATATTAACAAAAAAGGACCACAACTAGAGGACAAAGAATATATGGAAGTGAAAAACAATCAGTATGATGAGGAAGAAAAAGATCAAATAAATGAACAAATCACCCGACGACCCAACATATGGTAACAAAAGATGGTCAACCATCCAAATCTGCAGATAAAGAAAGAAGACGAAACCACCCATGATTATCATCAGAATGACTGGAACAACTACTCCACCAGGCACGTCGGTCGAAACCTCATTCGACCTAACCACTATTTCCGACAAACACTTGTTCAAATTACATTGAGCTATTTCAAAAGAATCAACAAGGATGTGGAAGAAGGTGATCAAAGAAGGAAGTTCGGTCAAGAGACTAAAATGAGAAAAAAAAATACCTTGTAGGGATGTAGAGAAACAATCATGCTACATGAGGGGATAGAACATATATCAGAAGAAAAAAAAACCCCTAGAACGATTTAAAGAGCTAGTTGACAGAATGACCAAAACTGGTTCAGACTACTGACAACAAGTACTAGATCTGAAAAAAGAAAAACAAGAAGTCGAACAACAACATGACTTAGACACCAAGGAAATTCAAACAACTCAAGAGTAGATGGACGCAACCTTAGAAGCATAACATAATAATATGAAAGGCTTCAAGCAGAATGAAAATAAATTAGCCAAACATGATAGCACACTAAACTTCGTGGTAAGTGAATGGTCGACTCATTTTGCATATGCATTCAGTAAATTTCAGATACAAAAGGCTACAGTTGACAGTATAGAAAGGAAAACAAACTTGACTACTGACAACAAAATAAAAGAGGCCATCACCACACAGCTGGAAAAATAAAAATAAATAGAGCAACAACTATCACAACAAGAGTAGGAATGGTAGAAGGAAGGACACAAAGTGAAGTTGGAAACTAACCAAGCAACTAGTCACCTCAACCAACTCATATGTAAAATGTAGGCCACAAAACAACAATTTGACCAAGATTCAGGTACAACTCAGTCATCAAGTATAATAGAGAAAGTCAACTTGATTTCCGAGTAAAAAATTCTAAATATGGAATCAGAACAAGTTATCAGCACATTGTGTGACTTCGTTCAAAAAACAAATCAATCAACCCCTAGTATTATTCATACTGCCTTCAAAGTCAACATAGAAAGTGAAAAGAACAAGGATTTCAA
This sequence comes from Picea glauca, assembly GCA_000966675.3. Taxonomy (NCBI): domain Eukaryota; kingdom Viridiplantae; phylum Streptophyta; class Pinopsida; order Pinales; family Pinaceae; genus Picea; species Picea glauca. The sequence continues at coordinate 451,121 of JZKD02S1993874.1, read as the reverse complement.
TGAAACCAATGGAGGAGATCCATGCACATAAGAGTAGTAAAAAACAATACTTTAAGTCGGTCGGCCATATAAATATTTTATCTCGTCTTCTTACATGTGTCTCTTTCTCTTTTCATCTTCTACTTCTCCATATTGTAATATTGTAATCAAAATATGAAAACATTATTTTGTATAACCCCCACTTGCTCTGGATGATCAAGGAATTGAGGTGGGGGGAGATGTTGTAGGGGCTAGTTGACCCTGTAAACTAGACCCGACGGTCTCCTAAGAACCCTTCGATTGATCGACATAGTTATAAGTAGAAGTCTGTTGGAGTATCTATTAACCAATCGACCTAGGAAGTGAAGTAGTTACGACTGCCTGAAAGAGGTATAAATAGACAATCACATGAAGGCTTAGATAACTTCATGTGAGAGTTTATATCTATTTGTGTTGTGCTCTTCAATCATATAATAAAAGGACTGTTCTTTGGGCTCTCATTACTTGTGTATGTATTTACCTATGTCTATGTGTATGCATGTATCTCTATGATGTCTATGCAAGGATATATTGGTAACTCTCCCTAATTTACCCTATATTACAACATGAACCCTAGATTCATTCTTCATCAAGTGGTATCAGGTCCGAAGAAAAAATATTGTGCCACTTGATGCCATCAAGTGGTATCAGAGTGAGAGAAAATATTGTGGCGAGAGGAGGTGAGCATGATTGCATAATCCTAGAGTAGTGGATGCTTAGAGAGGATCCTAGATGAGAGAACCTATAATACCAAAAGGTCAAGTTTAGGATAAATCTTGATGAGGTATTGGGTAGTAGGTGGAGAGGCTTGCTACAAAGAAAGGATTGGTTACAGCTCACCCTTGAGCATGAGGATACAATCGACGCTATGATGGAGTGATGCATGAGGAAAAGGAATACCAAATGTTGAATATGGTGCAACAATGAAGAAACATGATCAGGATATCATGAATATTGTCTACCTTGGGAATCTTATGGAGGCACATACACCCCCCGCTTAATCAAAATTGAAATTACATCCTCTTGAAGGTGAAACCGTTGCCCAAAGACATGGTTCCTCATGTGGTTAATGTAAATCGACATCCAATTCGATCCATAGATAGTTGATAGAGTCAACTAAGATGAAATCTCTGAAAACTACTAGTTCGATGGTGATTATGTGTTAGCATATTCGGTTTCATATATAGTTAAGAATAGTTGATTTGATCCATCCTTAATGGATCCAATTGATCAACATTAATGTGTATAAACATTCATTCTAAAAATTTAAAAGGTGAAAGTGGGAGTATCATTCGATCTCCTCTTTCCCTTAGTGAGGTTATTAGTGCTGGATGAGGAGTGTGTGTTCTAGTCCCTTAGAACACACACCCCTCACCACCCCTACTCCCCACTCCCATAGTTAGATTTTTTTTATTTATTTTTATTTATTTTTATTTTTATTTAATTTTTAATTTTTTTATGAGATTAAAAATAATGATTTTTTAAATTCCCTTTTCAACTATTTTTCAAATTTGATCTATGTTCATTTTTTTGAAATTTTTTTAATTTATTTTTTAAAAGATTGTTGTATATTTGTTTTTTTAATTCATTTTTAACAAAAAAAAATCTGAATTATTTTAGAACTTTTTTTTTTCATTTTTTAAACTTTTTTTAGTTGGTTTTTGGGTTTTTTGTTTTTTTTTTTGAAGGAAGGAGAGAGTAGTGGTGGTGGTTTTTTATTTTATTTATTTTATTAAAGTTTCTAGATATGTGTTAGGTTAAGCTTGACTTGATAAAAGAGTCAAAGTTGTTAGGTCAACAATAGTGGTTTTGGGAACATGGTCTTGGTGACCCTTGGTATTTCATGCAATGAAGCCTTTAAATAGGCTTATGATACTTCATTTTAAAGAGCCATGATGTGAGCGATGAAGGATCACTTAGATGGGTTTGGTCAAGGAATCAATATATCTATTGGATGGTTTTTCTTGGTTTGGGTTTTCCATGATACATCATGATTATTATGTGTTGTTTCTATGTTCTAATTGAAATATTTTATCTCTCATGATTTATTTCCTTTCATTTGGTATTAGAGCCATGCAAACCTGGACTCTCTAGCGAGAGTGGTTTGATGATGAATATCGAGATTATGAGAAATATGGATCCATAAGCTAAGAGAGTTCATGCACAAAGTAGAAGGAAGAAATATTATTGGTTAGATCAGAGCCAAGAGAGGGATGTTGGTATGATAAGACATTGGATTTCCAAGAGAGATGAAGTGAATGGTCGCTGGTCACTAGGGTTGTTGTCGTGAAGAGAGAGCTCATAGAAGAAAAATATCTTATAGAGAAGAATCTTGTTTCCAAGGCTGAGGAGTAGTTCCACAAATGGAAATTCAAAACCATGTGAAACATTCCCATCCACACTCACTAGAGAAAGATGGATGCGAGGAAAAGAGATTAGAAGAGGATCCACCATCTAAGTGAAAGGAGGAACGTTATTGAGTTAGCGTAGAGAATGCATGGGAATAATACTCATGGTCATGCACATATTGAATTTTTTCAAATGAGAAGGGTTAGAGCACCTTCCAAGAAGCAATATGAGCATGGGAAACTGATACAAAGTGATAGGAGGTTGAGCATCACATCGCCACCATTAATACTGATAAAGTTGCAATCGGGGAAAACCATTGGATCTAGTGGGAGGAACACTAGTTTTAAAAATAAGTCGAGGGTTAATGTGGGATTGAGCGAGGAAATCATTGAGTTTAAGCAAGTATCTCGGGAAGCTGAGTCCTGCATGCACAAGTGGTTTCCAAATTTGCAATGGACTAGTGCTCCCACGAGAATGAGATTGGGACTCTTTATTAGATTAGAGGCATTCCATGGATTGAGTACATAAAGGAGAATGAAGCACTAGAGAGATTCATCGTGTTGAATAAGGATGCGCAAACCCTATCTGTTTCCATTCAGAGAGGTCTTGGATGTCAAACAAGAGTTTGAGCAGTGTGGAATCCATGTGGAGGATTGGAAGAGGCTGGGAAGGTGAACAACAAGGATTTGTGTAGATCTTGTTTTCCAAGAAGCTTGAAGGTGAAAGAATAGAATGAAGACATGCTTAAAACTAGAGATATGGTGGAGGAAATATGAGGGTGTGGAATTGTTTCCCTAGAGGATGAAGATGCAGAGGATGAGGTTACCATTAATGTTCATGTAGTAGCACCTAGTCACATGGTTGTAAATGTTGTCAGAAACAAATTGGATGATAATGAGGTTGAGTGCAAGAATTTCGAGGTCTACGATTTGGAAGACAAGCATGGAAAGGTGAGAGGATGGATACATAAGCACCAGGATAACAAAAATATTTTTGTTTATTATAATGGAGTTGAAAATTTAATGTAAATGGGCATACGACTATAATACCTAGTCAAGAATCTGTACCCTTGGTAATTTACCAGTAAAGTATAGACATAGACCTAGGTGATATGGGAGAGCATGTGAGACTGACTTGGCATGTTTGATCAGATTTGGTCACGGGAAACCCCAAGTCAAGTTTAAAAGGGGGAATATTAGTTTAAACTTGACTTAGTAAAAGAGTCAAAGTTGTTAGGTCAATAATAGTGGTTTTAGGCACATAGTATTTGTGACCTGTGGTATTGACCCCATGGTATTTCATGCAATTAAGCTTTAAAATAGGCTTAGGAGACTCCATTGTAATGAGCTAAGACATGAGTGGTGAAGGCTCACTTGGTCGTCTTGACCAGGTTTGGTCAAGGAACCCATAGATCTATTGGTTGGTTCTTCCTGGTTTGGGTTTTCTAAAACACATAACATGTATTATGTGTTGTTTCTGTGTTTTGATTGAAATAGTTTATCTCTCTCATGTTTTATTCCATTTCAATTTGAATTGTCTTGAAGTTTAGAAATGTCCCAACATTTGAAGTGAAAACTCCTCCCATGTTCAATTTGGAGGTTGATTTTAAGATTTTGGTTACAATGATATCAATTGTTAAGGTTGTGGCTTCAAACAACTTGTAATTTTAACCTTGAAAAAAAAGGGGGCGTACTAAAATAATTGTTTTTCGATTTGAACAATAACATAAATTATATATATATATATATATATTCTTTTTTTTCTTTTTTTTTATTTTTTTTCTTTTTATATGTTTTAAAAATAATACTAACAATAAATAAAATTTAATTTAAACAATTTTAAAATTTCGATTTTTATTTATTTTTTCATTTTTTTAAATTTGTTTTTAAAAACGTTGTGCTATATTTGTATTTTTAGCTTGTTTTTTATAAAGGTGTTTCTAAATTTGTTTAGAACTAGTTTTTTTTTTCATTGGTTTTTAGAGTCCTTTTTTCTAAAATGAAGTAGGGATAAGTGGGGGTTAGGTTTCCTTTTTTTTTAGTAAATTTTATAGATATGAACTATGGTGGGATTAGGTTTCCTTCTTTTTTTTGTAGTAAATTTTATAGATATGAACTATGGTAGAGTTAATAATGTCTCAACGTTTTGAGTGGACGCTCCACCCATTTTTTATTTGGGGGTTAATTTTAATATTTTGGTTTCAATGGTATCGATTTTGGCGTGTAACCCATTTAATAGGTGGAGGGTTTTATTAGAAAGGTAAGGGAGGGGGGTGAGGGGAAGCAAAAATGAGGATATGAAGAGGACGAGGAATAAGGAAGGGTGAGTGACAAAGGGAGTTATTGGAGAGACGAGAGGGTGGAGAGGGGGACCAATGAGGGGATAGGGATGTAGGGTGGTGCATCACTCGTTTAACAAGTGGAGGTTTTATGGGAGGGGTGGGGGGGTAGGGGAAGAAGGTGAAGGAGGATGGCATAGTTGGGGTGGGGGAGGGAAGGATAATGAGGGGATTGAGGGGTAGAGGGTGATGTGGAAGAGTGAAGGAGGGGTGAAAAAGTGGGTAAAAGGGGGATACAATAGGGGCACATGGGTGTATGGATGCGTAGGGTACTCATTTAATGGGTGGAGGGTGTTGTGAGAGAGGTAGGAAGGAAATGGAGGGGGTGAAGGGGGCTAGGTGGGAATATTGGGAGTGGGGAAGTGTGGGATAAGGAGGGGGTGTGATTCCTCCACCTGCACACAACCCACTCACCACCCCCATACCCCACTCCCATAGTTAGTTTTTTATTTTATTTTTTGTATTTTGTATTTTAATTTATTTTTAATTTTTTTATGTGATTTAAAAGAAAATTGACTTTTTAAATTTGTTTTTAAACATTTTTTCAAATTTCATTTGTGTTCATTTTTTTCACTTTTTTTTTTTCTTTTCTTTTTAAAAATATTGTTTCATATTTGTTTTTCTAATTATTCTTTTTTTTAATAAAATTGTTTCTGAATTTGTTTAGAACTTTTTTCTCTTTTTTTTTTCTAAAACTTTTTTTAGTTGTTTTTTTTTTAAAGGAAGGAGAGAGGAGTGGTGGTGATTTTTTTTTTCTATTAAAATTTTTAGGTATGAGCTATGTTGGAGTTTAGAAATGTCCCAACATTTAAAGTGGACACTCTTCCCATGTTCAATTTGGGGGTTGATTTTAAGATTTTGGTTACAACGGTATCAATTGTTAAGGTCATGGCTTCAAACAAGTTGTCATTTTAACCTTGAAAAAAAGGGGGGGTGCTACTAATAGGACCAATTTTTGATTTGAAGGTTGATTTTAATTTGTTTTTGTATTTTATTTTATTTATTTTAGTTTTAAATTTATTTGTGTTTTAAAAATAAAATAATAATTAATAAAATTGAATTTTTTAATTTGATTTAAACAATTTCTAGATATGAACTATGGTGGAGTTATAAATATGCCAATGTTTTGAGTGGATGATCCACCCATTTTCAATTTGGGGGTTAAGTTTAATATTTTGGTTACAATGGTAATGATTGTGGTGTTGGAGTTACTTCACACACACCTAGGATTTTTTTTCCTAAGGTTTTTTCTTGTTTATTAGTCATTATTAGTTATTATCCAGTCTCCTATATTTTAGGAAGAATATTCCTCTAGGGAGAATATTCTTTTCAGTTTTCACTTCAGTTTGACTAGTTGACTTGAGTCTAGATGTTGTATTGGTTTTGTCACCATGCAACTTTGGGATCATCACCAGCTAATATGCATTTTCCTTAGGATCATCACCAGACTAGCACATTACTCATGATTCCCTAATCTCCTCCTCACTTCACTCTGTTTCATTCAGTTAAATAAAGACTGATAGACTAGTTAACTCAGACTAGGTGGCAATTCACTCCCGTAACTGCCTAAGAGACTAGACTAGGTGGCAATTTACTCCCATAAATGATGGTGTGTGTCCAGATCACTCTAGACCACCACTATGGTGCATTAGTTACTCATGTATACTATATCTATTGTAAATTATTCACTCTTTGAGTGTGGAATACAGTTAATGAGAATTCTTCCATTCTTTCTCAATTTCTCTCTGCAAATGTGTGTAGTATTTTCTATCTAGATCTATTTTGTGCAGGTTTAACACACTTACATGGTATCAGAGCCGATGGAATACCAAGAAAAAAATACACCAAATTATTTGTGTAGGTACTGAAGATTGAAGAATACAGAAAAGATGGATTATTCGCCGACAATACTTCTCATGCCTCATAACTATTTGGAGTGGAAGCCAAATATTCTTCTTCTGCTCAGATGCAGAGGCTTGTACCAAATAACTATGGAAATGGAAGTAGAGCATGATTCCACCTATGAGAAAAATGGTTTTTTCAATAGACAAGATATGGCCATAGGATGCATCCTCTAGTTTATTTCTCCTGAAATTCTCCATCAAGTATATGATGACTCACAAGAATCAACTCCAAATGAATTATGGACCAGATTGGAGGTTCTATTCAGGAATAAAGATTATTGTGAAGATTTCATGCAGGAGGTTGAACAAATAGAGCGAGAAGAGAAGCCATCAAAAGATCAAACATTTTATTCTGAAGAGTCTTCTACACAAGTATTTGCACAAATTTGTATTCCATCAATTGAAGATGATGTCTACTCCATTTCAGATTTTTTTTTTTGAATTTCATGTGGAAGATATATGGCATGCATCGGAGGGGTCACATGCAGACACTTTTCCATGTGCAATGCATGCATCTCAGGAGACAAAAAGGGAGCCACGAACACCAGACTCAATTATGATATTTTCTGAGAAACATTTGCAAAAAAAAATTAGATATTTGAATTCCTCTCAGGAAAATTTCCAATTTCAAAAAACAAATCGTCTTAAACGGAGTCTAGGAAGTGAAGTTATGATCATTTTAAAATCAACAAAACTTCAGTGTTTTTTCAAAAATGACTGCACAGTTTTCAAAGTTCCATCCAAACTTTATTTGGATATTCTTCATTACAAGAAGAGAAAGTGGATATTTTTGGATATCTCAATGGTGCATCTACATCATCAGAACCGTGCAAACATCTACATCTTCAAAAAAATATTCAATGAACACAAACTTGTACAATTGTGAGGTCTTCTTGGAGTGAAGGACATGGTTTTTTAACAACTGCTCTTTGTTCCTTCTCATTTTTATTTTTTTATGCATTATAATTTTGTTATTTGAGGGGGGGGGTGTTCCCATGAGGTTGTCCTTCTTTCCTCGTTTATTTCAGTGTATATTTTGTATTTGGGTACCTAACATGGCTTCATTGTCGGGACCCATTCTTTATTTTCACCATAGTGATGTTCAAGGGGGGTGTTGGAGTTACTTCACACACACCTAGAATCTATTTTCCTAAGGTTTTTCCTTGTTTATTATTCATTCGTAGTCATTATCCAGTATCCTATATTTTTGGAAGAATATTCCTCTAGGGAGAATATTCTCTTCAATTTTCACTTCAATTTGACTACTTGAGTTGAATCTATATGTTGCATTGGTTTTGTCACCATGCAACATTAGGATCATCACCAGCTAATGTGCATTTTCCTTGGGATCATCACCAGACTAGTGCATTACTCATGATTCCCTAATCTCCCCCTCACTTCACTCTGTTTCAGTCAGTTAACTGAAGAGTGATAGACTAGTTAACTCAAACTAGGTGGCAATTCATTGCCGTAACAGCCTGAGAGACTAGACTAGGTGGAAGTTTACTCCTGTAACTACTAGTGTTTGTGTCCAGATCACTCTAGACCACCACTATGGATCATTAGTTACTCATGTATCCTATATTTATTGTAAATTATTCACTCTTTGAGTGTGGAATACAGTTAATGAGAATTCTTCCATTCTTTCTCTCTTACTTCTTCTTTCTCAATTTCTCTCTGCAAATGTCTGTAGTATTTTCTATATAGATCTATTATGTGGAGGTTCAACACATTTACATGTGGCACATCAAAAATTTAATAGGTGGAGGGTGTTATTGGAGGGGTTATGGAGGTGAGTGAGGGGAGGTGATAGGGAGAA
>JZKD02S1993874.1:415824-428295 GCA_000966675.3 Picea glauca | reverse complement strand
CAAAAAAATATGCATAGTAATTTTTCATAGTGGAATCATAGTGCCTCTCATGCCTTCATGTGTTTTCTATGGTGGGTTGCATCACCATACATTGAAGCACTTGGAAGGCCTAATTTCTATTTAACTATTTGAGTGAAGGTCATTAGAGTTGTGTTAGAGTCTTAGGATTGTGTTTTGTATTTGTAAAATACACCATGTGAAACTCTTACATCAAAGCCGTACATTGTCATTGACCTATTGAAATAAGTATTATCAAATAGTTGATGTACCACCCGAGCACCTATTTCAATTTAGACACATTTTCTTATTTCATCTTCTATATTTCATTATTTATTTTATATGTAACCTTGTAAGTTAGAAATATTTAAGCAATTTTAAACTATAGTGAACTCCATATCATCCATCCATTTCCTTAGGATTCATGGCCTCCCTCCATTCTTATGATAACTTCAAGCCTTAGCAATTCTCTTAAACCTCTTGTATGGTAGACGATGCATTAGATACATATGGTTAAGATGGATTTTGATTATGCATGGGGTGCTCAAGCATGGGATGATATTTTATTAGGTATACTTCATATCTAATCTTCTTGCACAATGTATTCCAAAGGATAAAACTCCCTGAGATAGTGGTGCACTTGAGTTTTACATGGCGTCTTATCTTATGTATTGTGTATGTGTGAGCTAAGAGTTCTCTTGTTTCAAGCCCACCTAGTAGCCTTCCTTTGCACTTGTACATGGTTATTTCCTCATAGATGTTTAGCTATTATTCAGTCATTTAACCTTTTAATGTCTTTAAAAAATGCAAGTTTGAAGGGTGGTCACGTCCACGATCCAAAACACATTTCCAAAAAGGTATAAATCATTTTCTTCTCTTGTGTCATGAAATACTCCTTCATTTCCTTGTACACTTAAATTCAAAATCGAAAAAAAAAAATGACACATAGCATGCATAACACATAATTATTTTATGACTGTGAGTAATAGTAATTTTTCATATTCATAAACAAAAAAATGAGACTTATCTTTTAACAAAAATTGGTCCAAGATATTGGTCATGTAAGAGAAAATTTCCATTGAACCACAACCATCTAGTGTAGATACCACCACCAACCTAGGCTATGAGGCCACCATGGTGAAAAACCCAAGCAATAAGATTCTATATTTCTCATCCCAACCTTTATACTCAAATTCTTACCTAACCTTCTCAACACAAAGCATTACACAAATCTGATTCATCCTGCGATAGATAAGTGACTCTCTTCCACTACAACATGCAGCATAAGGAATATAATCATGCATAACATTCAGGAATATCATCCAACCATTTTAAACATAGCATGCATAACAAATAATTTTTTAATATAGTTATGTGATATTGATATTTATTAATATGGTAATATTAATATCAATATTGCAACCTAAAATAATTTTTATTTTTTTTTGTTTTAAATAAATATTTTTCATCTCACTTTCGACGAAAATAATATACCTACGACAAATTTTCTATATAAAACAAATGTTGTCGTCTCAAGTGCGATGACAACAAAAGATGTTGCGACACATTTGCTATATCAACAAAAAAAATGTGGTCATGTCAAGTGCAAAGATAACAAAAGTTGTTGCGATGAATTTGCTATATAAAAATAAGTTGTCGTCTCAAGTGAGACGACAAAAAAAGTTGTTGCGACGCATTTGATATATAAACAAAGAAATGTGGTCATCTCAAGTGTGACGAAAACAAAAGTTTTTGTGACGCATTTTCTATATAAACAAATAAATGTGGTCATCTCAAGTGCGGCGAAAACAAAAGTTGTTGCGACGCATTTGCTATATAAACAAAGAAATGTGGTCATCTCAAGTGCGACGACTACAAAAGTTGTTGCAATGCATTTTCTATATAAACAAAGAAATGTGGTCGTCTCAAGTGTGATGAAAACAAAAGTTGTTGCGCCGCATTTTCTATATAAAAAAAGAAATGTGGTCGTCTCAAGTGCGATGACTACAAAATTTGTTGTGACAAATTTGCTATATAGACAAAAACAGTTGTCGTCGCAATGGTCGTCACAATTGAGATGAATTGTTGGTTTCACTTATTTTTCCTATATTGTCATATTGGCGATGATATTTATTTTTTTGTCACAATTGTGAGAAGTTCCCTATGGTCGTCACGCTTGTGACGTTAATTCAAGTTCATCGAAAATGCCACATGCTATAAAATGACGTTTCAGAGACTCAATATTCGCCGCAATATCAACAACATAACGTCGCAATATCTTCGAAACAGCCATCTCAAAATGACCCAAATTTTCTAGTGTAAGCTTGATATCTAAGATCCTTAGCACTGTTTGACACCTGCAATGCAATGGCCAACGAGACAAAGAAATGCTAATCTACTCTATAATATTAGTCCAATCAAATCCATCTATAAGACAAACATATGTAAAGAGACATAGGTTAGAAGGAAATATGAAAAGAAATATATTAATGAGAACTCTTAAAGAAATGATTATAGACTGTATATGCAGTTGCAACAGCTTCCCCAAGTCCTCCTCATCCAGCCCTTGCACAAATCTCTCAAAATCATAGGTTTGATATCCCAAATCTCCACTATCATGAGATCATAAGTTTGGTATCTCTAAACTCCTCTATATCTCTCTTATCCATGGAAAGACTTCATTATATAGGATTTGGAGGCTTAACCACCCTGGAGAGGATCACTCATCAGATCCACTAAAAAGGGATTTGAAAGATATTTAGGGAGAAAATATCTCTTAAGGATTTTGGGGAGGAAATATCTCTCAAGGATTTGAAGGAGGAAATATTTCAACCATCCATGAGATCCTCCACCTTCCCTAAAAAATAGGGAACCAAATGTGAGGTGGATTCTCACACTTAATTAATTTATTTTTCATGAATATTAATAATAATTCATGTGCACTAGGTATTTTGGCCTTCACGTAATAAATCCCTCCTCCACATTGACTAGGGATTGTGACATAGGTTATTCCATGGTGTGAAGGTGTATGAGACACTTATATGACACTTAGGGCGAGGTACCTAGGTGTGAAAATTTCATGTGTAACAGAATTCCCACTAAAGTGTGAGGTCAGAAGAGAGAATGATGGTCAAAACACTTTACAAATATTTAATGCAAGGGTATTGAGTTGGATAACTTGGAAGAAGTTGCAAATAATCATCAAACAATATTAAAAAATGTTCCATTTCTAAGCATGCATACCTATGCTCAAAATATGAGATGACTCAAAGCATGGTCGCCGACCAATACATTTTGGATCCATGAAAAATATTAATTAAGGATATGGTCACCAAAGATACAATGTGGATCCATACCTCCATGACATGACTGATCGTAACCACGAGAAATACACAGTGGATCTATGAAATGATAAAACATATCCACAGACCAATACAATGTGGATCTATGTGACAGTATATACATCAACATGCTCAAATGATCTCCTTCGCAGCCTAGGCAAAGCGGATAACATACTAAATGCTCAACCCAGGGTCTTTGTCCCAATCCCGATGTGGTATGAATCTATCCATGTGAATATATGTTTTGATGTCAAACATGGTAGAAATCACTTGATTACCAGTCATTGAGGTAAACTGTAAACTGTTAACAAGTGCGAGGGAAATCACCAATGGTGTAAACCTACTTTCGGAAGTGAGGAGGCTTTCCATTGAGGCATGCAAGTACCAAGGTACTAATTGGTTTCTAAGTCTAATTCTCGGATGATGTGTTGAAGTCGACAGGAAAAGACTCGTCGAAGGAGGGCCTTGATGTCTCCCCCATCATAGACATGAAACTGACACAGGAAAGTGATGTAAGATGGTGAATCAAATGAGTATGGACTGACATGGGAAATGGAAACTAGTAATACTGCAGATAGATGGTTTGCAATGAAACTTCCCTTAAACATGATGAGGCAAGGCAACTGAATTAGAAGCATTCACTCGACAATTACCAAAATGTAATGTGACGACAATAAGAGCACTTTTTGACTTGATGAAAAAGTATGGAGACACACGGAATTGGTATGAATCGGAGACAAATGGATTATCCAGTTGTAATATGAGACAGAAACAAGTGCCTTGGTCAAGGGCGACAAAAGATGCCATAAAGGATTCTAAAAAACTTGACCCACCTCCTTCAATTTTTCCCCCACCCAGATAGATGAATAACTCTTTTTAATTTAACAATCTTGAGGAGGGTAACACATGCTCGATATAACTCACCTTCGGTAAGATCCTATTCCTTTTTTTAACAAATTGGAAGAAGTAAGGGTTCATCCCCATACGGGCCCTTCCATGTGTAGTTTAGCGATTCCAGAGAAGGAAAACTCGATGGTTTTTCATGTTTAGAGATTCTGAAAAGAACTTAAAGGTGACTCCAGGGTTGTCCTTTTTCTTAATTTTAGTCTTGCAAGGCCGAAAAAGGGATAAAATACCACTTGAAAGGCTCCCTTTCAAACCTTTTAACAAGTGTGAAAGGAATCAAGATAAATTGACAATCTTTTCATGTTTAGAGAGTCTGAAAAGAGATTAAAGGAGACTCCAGGAGGTTTCTTTTTCATATAAACTTTATGAGTCCAAAAAATTGATAAAAGTATAGTCTGTTACATTCTCATGTATTTACAAGAACGAGAAAGAAGAAAAACTAATCTTGGTAAATTATTCTCATGTATTTATGAGCACGAGAAAGAACAAAGACTAAGCTCGTTCTAGAAAAAGACTACTACGTTACAATGGGGATGACCTTCGAACAAGGGTGACTCCTAGAAGAGTGTCTCTCTAGAGGTAGTTTGCCCCCAAATTATTTGGAAAAAGTGGGTATTTTTGCTTCGGCGTGATGTCTAGAGGCTGGAGATCTACCCCCCAAGCATCATTTCCTCCAACGAATCTTCTTCTTTCCTCGATTAGGCTTCTGGTTACTAAGGGAAACATTTTCACTAGGCGGAGGAAAAGAAGGTTCAAGTACTTGATGTAGAGTGAGAATCGATTGTAACGGAGGGGGTCTATTTAATTTTTTAACGAGCTTGATATAGATAATGAACTATGCTCGTCGAGACTAGGTACTACCAACAGAGGAGAGGAATCGAAGGATTGTTGTGCCTAATTCAAAATCATGTTTAAGGTGGAAACATGTGCAGTGGGAGGAGAAGGCAAAGGAAAAACCCCCATGAGCAAGGAATCCTTGAGAAGACCTACACCTACACTCTCAAAATTATTTTTTTTTAGAAAAGGGACATTATTTGTTATGACATTGTTGAGATATAGAGTTTTATACTCAAGTTGGTCAACGATGATAATGTTTCCTTGATGGGGAAATCATAAGATACGAAAAATTGAAGATGCGAAAGCAGTCATTTCATAGAACCAACTATTACCAAGTAACAAATTTTAATCCATGGGTGCATCGACTACTTCGATATCAACCGAAACAGTCTTACCCTTCAAAGTCACAACGAAATATTTCAAGAGTCCATGAGGTTGGAAACCATGTCCATCAAACACTTTTAGGGTGTTTGGGGACGGAATAAGGGAAAGAGAACCAAGGGCTCTCCAACAAGGCAAATACATGACATAAGTGGAGACTCCCTCATCCAAAACAGTACGATGGATGGTGTGTTCACTAATAAAAGCTTGAATTTGGAATTCTAAGTGATGGGAGACTCTATCCTTAAAATAATCCAGATTAAATGTAATCAGGTTGGACTCCTCAGGATCCAGTGCTCCAATGGATGACAATAGGGTTCTACGTTGATTTGGACAGTGTCGTAGAACTTCGAGGGTTGACATAGCACAAGGCACTTGCACCAAATCTTCAACGATGTTGTATTTTTGGGCAGTGCGGGCATTTGTATTAAATACCTCTTTTCGAATTATGCTCTTGGGTGGGAGAAACACTACGTCAGAAATTGGATTCTCAATCTCAAGAGGATTGGAATATGGAGGAGGAGTAGAGTTAGAAGGTTGGTCGATAGCCTTCCCGTTAGGCTTATCACCTGGAGGAGTGTCATAGGTATTCACACGAGTTGTGACATTAACCGTCTTAAACATGTAAACCTCAGAGGGCTTGTGGAAGCATCCCCATGGTGGGAATGACCTGGGTCTCCTCCTTGCGGAGGGCCAAGGAGTTGTGAAACCGAGTGTTGTTGTTGAACTAGTTGGGAGGTACCCTTCAGAGATTTAGCGACGACCTCGCGATGAGGGAATTCTTTCATGTAGTGGTCTTCCTCACAAATCATACAAGGAAATTTAGGTTTCCATGTCGGTTGAGTATCAACAGACTTAGGATTATCCTGCTCATTAGAAGATTCCTTGGATTTTCCCTTTTTCTTCTTACCTCTTGGTTGCTGAGATGAAGAGGATTGGACCACATTCACCTCAGAGGTTTGAGTAGGAGAGGAAGTAGTTGTAGTGTTTGGAATGGAATTAGATTCTAGAGTAGGTCTTGATAGATCATTTAATGGACGAGAATCCTTATGGATAAGATCGTAAAGTTTGTCGGACTGGGAGTAAACAAAATCCAAATATTGTGCATGGTTGATAGCCTTCTTCTCAGTAACTACATTTCCCATAGCAACATCGCGGGCGATGGGAGGCAAGAGTGATTTTGTAAACCAATCCACAAGGATTTGGTCCAAAATCGGAGCTATAATAAATCGTCTTTGTCATCTCCACTCATGAATATGATCAGAGATGTGGGTGGAAGAGGATTGTCGGAGAGAGGTCACAATTTCTGTACCGGTCTCGTATTGTATAGGAAACTAAAAATGTGTCGGGAAATCCATTTCAAGAGAGTTAAAGTTGATAAAAGAGTTACTAGGTAGTTCAATGTACCATTTTGTTGCCCCACTTGTAAGTGTTCTATGAAAAAATCTAAGATGAATGGAATCATCCATAAAAGAGTTGGAAGAAAACCATAAATGGAAAGTCATAACATGATTGTTAGGGTCTTCCCCAGGTTTTCCATCGAATTTTGGAATGTCGAACGGTAATTTGGTAGGGATGGCAGGCCAAAACAAGGCATGAAGGACTGGATCGTTTGTTAAACGAGACAGGTTTGGCAGATATAACGTAGAAAAGAATAGTAGTTGTCGGTTAGGTTGTTGATACCGGTGATAACTATATTGTGTAGGAACACCAATAGGACCATGTCCAGGTTGTGGTGAGGTAACAAAACTAGATGGTCCTCCCATATAAGGTGGTTTTTCGGGCTGTCCACCTATGTAAGGTTGTTGAACAGGTGGAACTCCTACGTACTTTGGTTGACTTGTTGGTCCCCCTATGTATGGTGGTGGAAGGGACTGTTGCATTTGAATTGTGGAGTTTACAGATTGATAGGGCATAGTTCCTTGCAGAGGAATGCCCGTCAAATTGGATTGAGTCCACAAAGGATTTGCAACTCCTGGATATGGATGCCTAGGATTCAAACCAATAGTAGTATGGATAGAAGGACTTGTAGGAGTGGTTTTCCCCCATGCCGGTTGATGTTGCAACCATCTAGGTTCCCCCCCAGTAAAAATTTTCCCTGTAGTTGAAGATTGGCCTCCCATTGAAGATTGACCTCCAATGTAGGGAGTACTAATCTGTGATGTGTGAGATGGAGGTTGAGTAGTTTGTGTAACTGGGGTTGTGTGAATGACTTGATTGTTGTCCATTTGACCTATGGGATGACCAAGTAAATCACTTGGCATGTGCATGTGTGGAAAAAATGAAGCAAGAGTAGTACCTAACTTGGGCATAGGAGGAGATGAATGTGCAAGTGGTTGAGTTAGGGACACCTGGGTCATTGATGTTTCTAGTAAAAAATAAGCACCAACAGTATCAACTAAGAGAGTTGTGGAAAGAGATGAATTCCCAAGTCCTTCAAAAATTGGTAGGTTCATGCCAAAAGATGATGTAATGGTTGAACCAGGCGGTAAGTGATAAGAAGAATAAGAATCAACGTATCTCGTGGATGGTGGATCAAAGAGTGGTTTGCCAAGTGGATTAGTAAACAAGGGATTCACAAAAGATGTCAAGCTTTCTATGAAGGTTGGGATCGGTTCTTCAATGTGATGGCCACTTCCAGGAGAGATGCTCCTAGTTTTAGAAGTGTGATCTATGATCACTACTTTGTAAGAAAGATTATGCTGTGGTTTTTGAGTGTTAGGTTCCATACCTTGTATACTATGAAAAGTAGAATCCGAAGGCCAACTATGCAAAACAAAGAAACACACTCCTATGAAAACTAAAAGCAATCAACCAAGCAACAACAGATTTTAAGGATCTTCCAAAGACGAGATATCAAGCCCCCAACAAAGAAGTGAGAAGCAGTTACCCCGACCTCCACATAACATCCCTTTACAGTGAAATCAAACCTCGCTTTCACGGGATCACCCTCCAAGGGTACTATGAATGTGATATGACGTCTGTCCTAGGTACTGTGGGAATCCCCCCACAGTCACCTTTGTAGATACCTAGGAAAGGCCACTAATGTTACCAACTCGTAGTCAGCCTTCGCGGGGGTACATTCGATAGTGGGGACCAAACTTATGGACAGGATATCAAAGTCTGAAGCGCTTCAAGAGAACTGAATACAAGTGTAACGGTAGGACTCCAGAGGACCTTGAACAAATTTTGAGTTCACGAAGCACCGAGACCAAATGAAATCAGTGGTTTCTCAAGAATAGCCCCCAATATATGATCTTTCTGCTATGATTGGTTAAGCTTTGGAGGGGTAATCTTCACTACTCTTCCGCACAAGACCTCATTTTTATCCCCTCTGTGAGAGGGGGTTCTAGGCTATGCTTATATGAAAGTTGGGTTTAAATTCTCTTTAATGTTCTACAGTCACTTTAGTAGTCTTGGACAATTTACTCACTTCACCTAGTCCAAATACTCTAATCCTAAGCTATTGTTGGTGTGCTAAAAAAAAATATTCTGATTGATTTTATTAGCACGTGGTTGATTTTAATGGCTTTTAACTCAAAGGCTTCACGGAGATGAAACTAATGATGTGTAAAGACTCGAATCCAAAAGAATGCAAAAGAATGATATGCAGTTCTTTTTTTCAATGAATTCTATGTACAGGAAGGAGAAGAGTTATATTCTTCTTAATCATAAGAAAACACTCAAAACAATGCAACTTTCAATTATGAGATTAATGTGATGCCACACTATCAAGAAAATGTTTCCGAAAACTGAAATGCATATGAAAAACTAACTCTTTTTCCAATCATAAACCAAAGAAAACTTCCTAATGAATGAAAAATTTCTTTGTTTGATTAACTATGCAAGGAGATATGCAAGATTTTTTCTTTTGTACTTTCAGATGAAAGAGATCTAAGTTGGAGACAAAGAACTACGAAGCAAAAACAGTCAAACAAAGTGCACTCAAAGTGGTGAGGTATGAAAGAAAAAAAGTATAAAATTGTTCTAACAAGAACTCAATCAAGTATTCAACAACTAACAAACATTCAAGGAGTACAATAAAATGAAAAGAAGAATCCAAGAAAAGACAGGGAGAAAGAGAAAATACTCAAATTGTCCCGACAAAACAAGCAACTAGAAAGGGAGATATCACAAGTATGAAAAATTTTCAAGCCCAAATCAAGATAATAGGAAGTGATAAGTATCAAATATAAACTCAAATATCAACCCAAACAACTTCACAAACCAAAGTGCAAACCCTAGAAAGGACCTCTGCAAAACAGGCTGCAAAAATCTAAGCAAAAAAAGCAAGAAAACCTCAAAAAAGGAGATCAACGCTCCCTAAATCAAGGTCACAGAGCGCTATAGCGCTATGTAAAGCACTACAGAGGAGTTTTTATTAGAGATCAATGCTCTGATATGGCCTACATGGGAGCTCTACCCTTCCTACAAACTCAAAACAGAGCCAAATTTGAAGAAAAACTCACCCGAAATTCACAAAAATTGGTGAAAATGCTAGTGAAGATGAGAGAAAGGTAATGGATCATGAAAAAATAGTAAAATTGATCTAAAAGGTGGGAAAAGGGAAGGGACAATCCAAGGAAATAAAAATCGATGTTGATTCCCAGTGGAGTCACTAATTTATGTTGTAGGAAAATCCCCCTGCGGACAGGTGAATATCCTCTTGGATTCTAGACCCCTAACCAAGATAGAAAACATGCTAAAATTGGACACTAACATTCCTTTGAATCTAAATAACTAATCAAAAAGAGAAGGGGAAGGAAGAAAGTGTAAGAAAGTGTGATGCACCTTATTCCGATGTTTGTCCTCGCTACTTCAATTTGAGCTTGATTTCCAAGCTCCTTAGCAATCTTTGACACCTAGAATGCAATGGATAACGAGACAAAGAACTCCTACTCTACTCTATAACATTAGTCCAATCAAATACATCTATAAGACAAACATATGTAAAGAGACATAGGTTATAAGGAAATAATCCAAGCAATATATTAATGAGAACTCCTAAAGAAATTCTTACAAACTATAGATGCAGTTGCAGCAGCTTCCCCAAGTCCTCCTCATCCAACCCTTGCACAAAGCTCCCAAAATCATAGGTTTGATATCCCAAATCTCCATTATCATGAGATCATAAGTTTGGTTATCTCTAAACTCCTCTATATCTCTCTTCTCCATGGAAATACCTCATTATATAGGATTTGGAGGCTTAACCACCATGGAGAGGATCACTCATCAGATCCACTAAAAAGGGATCTAAAAGATATTTATGGAGAAAATATTTCTTAAGGATTTGGGGAGGAAATATCTCTCAAGGATTTTAAGGAGAAAATATTTCAACCATACATGAGATCCTCCACCTTCCCTAAAAAATAGGAAACCAAACGTGAGGTGGATTCTCACACTTAATTAATTTCTTTTTCATGAATATTAATAATAATTCATGTGCACTTGGTATTTTGGCCTTCATGTAATAAATCCCCCATCCACGTTGACTAGGGATTGTGACATAGGTTATTCCATGGTGTCAAGGTGTATGAGACACTTATATGACATTTACGACACTTAGGGCGAGGTACCTAGGTGTGCAAATTTCATGTGTAACAAAATTTCACTTCTACGGTGTTGAGGAAGATTATATAGTGGCAAAATCAAACTGATCATAGATTTCATTTAGTTATCCCACTACTAATCTAGAAAATCTAAAATTATTCCATTTCTCATGAAGTAAAATAGAATAAATCCTAGAAGGTGGC
Organism: Picea glauca; assembly: GCA_000966675.3. Classification (NCBI taxonomy): domain Eukaryota; kingdom Viridiplantae; phylum Streptophyta; class Pinopsida; order Pinales; family Pinaceae; genus Picea; species Picea glauca. The sequence continues at coordinate 417,080 of JZKD02S1993874.1, read as the reverse complement.
CTCTAAGATATTCCTTGCAATGCTAGGCCATAGGATGCATGTACTTCTTGATGTTTGAGTTCTCATTTCTCTTTGTTTTCTTCCATTTTTTTCTCCCATTTATTTTCTTGAATCAAAACCAACCAAAAAAAGTACCAATTCCATCCATAAACGTGGCAACAAGAAATAAATCCCACTCTGGATCGCATGGGCCTTGACTATACATAAATCCAAGGTAGCCATAGACATTGGAAAAGTTGAATGAAAATGATTAACCTTCACAAAAATATCATTATCACACATCAAATCATTGATAGGCTTGTGCATCTCTCCCTCCTCTTTTGAATGTTATGAAAAATTGCAAGATAGTGCATTCGTTGAGATAAGAAAGCAAGAAGAAATAAGCTTAGAGGCTTTGTAAATTTGAGCCATTTTAACTCTTTTCAAATCAATAAACTTCTTCAAAATACTTTTATTATTCCCATGTACTCCATCTGTGAATGTACTCCATAAATATGTGTTATGTACTCCATATGTCATTCCTCTTGTTTCTCACAATGTTTATGTGGATGTCCATTTACAACCTCTTTTAAAATATATTATAGAAAATTATTATGCTTCATTTTATTAATACAAGACTATTTGAAAAAGCATGTGTTTATTGCAATGCCATACCATGTCGTAATGTGTGTTTGCAAAAGATAAAAACAAAAACAAATTGCATACAAAAAACACCACTTATGTCATTCTTCCTATGTTTTTTCATTTATATGTTCATATCTATTATATTTCGAAACACACACACACACACACACACACACACACATATCCTGTAGAAAACATCTCTTCTATACTATTCTTCTTATTGACAACTAAGGTTTTACAAAAGTTGTACATACACCACAAATCATCATTGTGCGTGTGCGCCCAAGAAGATACAATGTGTGGCACCAAGTTTTATCATCTGCACCATCCAAGTAGATACTACACCTACCAACCCATTTTGTATTGTGTGAGGGGACTTAAAGAGATCACTTGCAAGCCATATTCAGGGATATCTTCTATAATATTTGTAACTATTTTGTAACAACTCCATTGGTTCTAGTTGAGGTTGTGGATGAGGTAGAAAGTTAATTATGATTTCCATGCTCCATGAAAGATATGGGAAGATTGTAATGTCTCATCTTTACCATTTTTTCGTTCTTAAAAAAAACTTTGCCAATATGTATTTCTTAGTTATACTTAGTATTTGTATTGTAAAACTTGAGTTATTCATT
>JZKD02S1993874.1:397488-415663 GCA_000966675.3 Picea glauca | reverse complement strand
TATATATATAATTTTTATAGAGTGAAGGTCTAGCTGAAACAAGACTCATATCCTCACCGAATCCAACTCAATCTACAACCACAGTTGGTATTAATTCGAATTGTCCATCCATCAAAATCGTAGTTATGACCTTGGTTTCAATCAATACTTAATTATTGGTTTATTCACCAGTTAACTCGAGTTTACATGATTTGTTTCCCATTAAAAATGGAATAACATGGCCACATCTTGATGTCATTATCAGCACTGAAAGTCCTTGCTACCTAGCCAACACATCTTCTCCTTAATTTGGCGTAGTCTCCAAGTTTTCCTCACAGCAAATGTTTAACTCACGTGGATATCGAAACCAGAGACATTTCCCTCGGATCTGTATGATGGTTTCTCCATTTTACATTGCTAATAATTGTTACTAGCGCTAAAAGGTATACTATTTGTCTATGGTTAGTGTAGACATTGTAGAACACATTTGATAAATTTGTTTTGAATTTATTTTCCTCCTATCTAAATACTCGTTGTTTTTTCACATAGATCAACAAGACTTTGGGTTGCTGATTCGCCAAGCCCGCATTCTCAATCTTTGTCAAATATCAAGGTACATTATGGGAAATGTATACCTTTGGTCTCAAATCATATAGGTTAAGTAATTCATTTGCCTTCCTTCGAAAACGTATACATACTGTTTGAGTTTAAACCAGGGTACAAATTGCACTTGTATGTTTGGTGATAGTATCATTCATTTCGATACGACCTGGATGACCTAATACTCTAGTCATAATTGTTTTTATAGAGTAAATTATGACTATTCTCCTTGTAAATTTTAATGCTTGTAAGTTTCTTGGCATTGTCCTGTGATATATTTATGATTATTCTCTGTAACTTCTATATACTAGCTCTTAATACATAACAAAGTAGAATACTAGTTAGAAACTCTTTATTTAAAGCTATTGTTTGTATATGAATACTTCTTTTATTTTGTACATGGTTAATAGAATTAGAACCAAGAAGTATTTTCTTGTTATTGTAAAAAAATAGTTTTTCTTAAAGAAATATTTATATAAAGATATGCATCACATAAATAAAATACTACTATTTTTCAACTGAAATGGATTTTTGTATTCTCCTCTGCAATACTTTTACATATAAATCAACAGAAATTTGTTGTAATTGCAAATGCGGAAAACACAAACACACAAATCATAAACACAGAGGTTTTATGTGGTTCACCCAACCATTGGGCTACATCCCCCAAGGGAAGACATCGATTGTCTTATTATTCAGATAATGGAGATTACAACAGCTCACTCACACTCATGTCTGACTCTACAGGCTTACATAAATAATTAGCAGAATTAGATTAGTTACATAACTATTTTCTAAACTTGTGCGTTCATACCAAATTGGTAGAGTTGGTTGAACAAACTTCTACAAAATAGGCTCCACTAAATTTGCTCATATCTACCAAATTTGGGAAATTCATTGGCATATATAACAATCTCAACCTTGAAAACAATTAACCTGATACCTTACTCCTTATTTTGTTCATCACCTTTTCTGCAAGCCAAGAGAAGTCAAGCACCATCGTAGCTTCTCTAACAGTACTGGTTTTGTGAACATGTCTGCGCAGTTTTCTTTTGTATGCACTTTCTCAAGAGAGACTCCACATTCATCGATGACCTGTCTTACAAAATGGTACTTGATAGGTATACATTTTGTTTTACTATGGTAGGCTCGATTCTTAGCCAAGTGAATAACACTTTGACTATCACAAAGTAAATTTACTTTGTCCTGCATCCTTCCAAACTCACCAAACAAACATTTCAACCAAACTGCCTCTTTGCAAGCATGTGAAGCAGCTACGTATTATACTTTTGTAGTGGATAAAAAAACAATGTTTTGTAGCTTTGACATCCAACTAATAGCTCCACCTGCAAGAGCAAAGACATACCATAAAGTCGACTTTCTCTTGTCCAATTCACCTGTAAAATTATAATCAACATATCATAGACTAACTCACAACCACTGTTATCGGTGATACAGTAATCACTTGTGCCCCTCAGATACTGAAGCACCCATCTCACTGTTTCCCAATGCTCTTTACCTGCATTTTTCATATACTTGTTGACAACCCCAACTGCATGTGAAATGTCTGGCCTTGTACAAACCATCACATAAATTAGACTTCCTACTACATTAGCATATGGTATTCGAGACATATATTCCTTTTCTTCTTTTGTACTAGGACATAAACTTGAAGAAATCTTAAAATGGGAAGCCAAAGGGATTGATATTGGTTTCACATCATTCATACCAAACCTCAAAAGTATCTTCTCAGCATACTTCTATTATGACAACCAAAGTTTACCATTCCTCCTGTCTCTGAATATCTCCATGCGCAAAATCTGCCTTCCTGCTCCTAGATCTTTCATATCGAACGTCCTAGCCATCTGAACCTTTAACCTGTTGATGTCAGTTGTTCTTTTTCTTGCTAAAAGCATATCATCAACATACAATACTAAGATAATGAATATGTCATTATTCAATTTCTTAAAGTAGACACAATGATCATACTCACTCCTTGTATAATTATGGCTCTCGATCAAAGAGTCAAATTTCTTGTACCATTGTCTGGGCAACTGCCTTAGACCATACAATGATTTATTGAGCCTACAAACAAATTTCTTGTTGTGATTCTAAATGAACCCTTCAGGTTGTTCCATGTAAATTTCCTCATCCAAATATCCATGTAAGAAAGCATCTTTAACATCTAGCTGCTCCAACTCCAAATCAAGTAAAGAACCAATGCTAATACACTTTGAATTGAAATATAATTAACAACTAGTGAAAAAATCTCACGAAAGTCAATACCTTCTTTCTGAGAATATCCTTTCACAACCAATCTTACTTTGTACCTTTCCACCTTATCATCAACACCCTTCTTCAGCTTGTAGACCCACTTAAAACCTACAATTTTTTTGTCTCTTGGAAGTTCTACCAGATCCCATGTGGCATTCCTCTCTAATGCCTTCATTTCATCCTTCATTGCTTCTTTCCATTTATCACTGTTAGAACCCTCCATAGCTTCCTGATAGCACGAAGGTTCATTATCATTAGTACTTAAAGAAACTGATGAAACAAAATCATCATACCTTCTTGGAGGATTTCTAACCTGTGTAGACCTCCTTAGGGAAGTTTGTGGTTCATCCACAATCTGTTGACTATCATCATAAACATGTCCTCCTCTGCTGCAAGAGACTTTTCATGAACATCTTCTGAAACGTGTTCATGTTCACCTTCATTAGTTTCAAACTAATTTTTCTAATACTTTGGTGCTTCTTCATGTTTCATTTGAACATCTACATTTGATTTGATGAGAGATGATTCATCAAATATTACATCTCTGTCAATGGTGATCTTGTGGGAAGTAGGATCCCACAACCTATACCCCTTAATACCATCACCATATCCAAAAAAGATAATCCTTTTTTATTTTGGATCTAATTTAGAACGCTGATGTTTCAGAATTAGAGCATAGGCTTCACAACCAAAAAACTTTAAGATTATAATAATTACAAGGGTGACATGTCCAAACCTCTTCAGGAATTTTTCATTCTATTGTTTTTGATGGTGATCGATTCACCAGATAACAAGATGTATATACAACTTATGCCCACAGTTCCTTCTGCAAGTTGGCGTTACTCAACATACTCCTTGGTCTCTCTAGAAGAGTCATGTTTATGCGTTCAACAACTCCGTTTTGCTAAGGAGAATAGGTAGTGGTTTTATGTCTATCGATCCCAAATTCCTTGCAATAATTCTCAAACTCCATTGACGTAAATTCACCACCATTATCAGTTCTTAAACATTTAATGGATCTACCAGTGTTCTTTTCCACTAAAGCTCTAAACTGCTTGAAAACTATAAATGCATCAGCTTTACTCTTCAACATATAAACCCAAACCTTCCTAGATAAATCATCTATAAAAGTTACAAAATATGATGATCCTCCATATGATATAGTAGGGGATGGTCCCCAAACATCAGAATGGATATAATCAAGAAATCCTTCACTGGTGTGTCTTCTGGTTTTAAATTTCTTCCTATTTTGCTTTCCATAAATATAGTGCTTGTAGAAATCTAACTTTAAAAAATTTAGACTAGGAAGCAATTTGTGATTAGATAATACCTTCAATCCTTGTTAACTCATATGGCCCAACCATTCATGCCACAGTCGAACAGAATCATTGTCATTCTCGGATACCGTTGTCGCATGATCTGACTCATTTCTTCCTTCTAACAGAAACAGGTTACCAACCTTCTTTGCTTTCATAACCAGTAGAATTCCTTTGTAGACTTTCATAACTCCACCTTGAAAAATACTCTTGTAACCTCCTGTGTCTAAGACTCCCAAAGAGATTAGGTTCTTCCTAAGCTCAGGTACATGTCTTACATCAATTTATATTTTAACAATTCCATCAAACATCTTAATTCAAATGCTACCAATTCCCACAACTTTACATGAAATATCATTTCCCATGTAAACTATTCCATCATCTATAGACTAGCAAGTAATAAACCAGTGTCTATGAAGACACATGTGATTTGAAGCACCAAAATCTAATAACCACTGTTGATCATGACGTGAACCAATACTAATTGATAAAACTTCATCAGCCATACATGAACCTATTGTTGAACCTGTTTCGGTTGCATTCGCTTCTTTCGTCTCTTTTGGAGAGTCTTCCTTGGAGGCTTGTTGTCGCTTCCAACAGTCCTTCTTCAGGTGTCCATATTTTCCACAAAACCAACACTTAATCTTGCTCTTTATACCCTTCAACTTTGATCGAGAGAAATCCCTCTGAACATGCCCTCTTTGTTTTGGTTTTCCTTTGACCATCATCGCCTCGGATGTAGAGGTTTCTAGATTGGATTTCTTCCTTGTTTCCTCAGACAGTAAAGCTCCAAAAATATCATCAAACTCAATACTTTATGTTGAAATGAAACTAACAGAGGTAACAAAGTGATCCCATGACGCAGGCAAAGAACACAATAATGTAATTGTCCTATCTTCATAATTGAATTTCACTCCCATGCTAGTCAACTGAACTAAAAGAGTATTAAAATTATTTAAATGATTAGCTATCTTCGTACCTTCCTTCATGTGCAGACTATACAATTATCTTTTCAGGAAGATCATGTTCATCAACGATTTTGTCATGTACAGGCTTTCCACCTTCGTCCATAAACTGACTGTTGTCTTCTCTGAGACAATATTGAATAGAACATCGTCGACCAAACACAGGTGTATGACACTTAGTGTTCTCGCATCCATCTCATCCCAGTCATCATCTATTATGGTTACGGGTTTCTTTGCTTTTCCCAAAAGCGCCTTCACCACGCCTTATTGCACGAGCAGATCGTGCATCTTAACCTTCCATATCTCGAAATTTTTCTTTCCATTGAACTTCTCAATTTCGAACTTAGCACTCTGCGTATTTTCCATTAGAGAAAATATTCCAAAAAACACCACTACTTATAATAACCAAGGCCTTTTGAAAAACAAATATGTGTGGAGAAATGATGGTAAAAAACCCCAAAAGGGTTAGAATTTTTTTTAATCAAAACCTTTTAAAACATCCATCTTTTGTTTTATGGATACAATTTAATATTGAGTCAACATTTTTACCTTTTTTAAATTCCTCCACCCTTACAATATTTAATATCATTCACCTTTTTAATATAATATGCATACACTCCTCCATAAGTTAATATGAAAACTCACAATTTGAATATTCTTACAATTTGAATTCGTTTCAAACGACCATACCTTAACTTTAATTCACCTCACGACCATGCATAATAAGACAACATCGTGACCATGAGTTAAATATCCCTTTTCACCTTAAAAGGAATGCAACGATCGGGTTGGGTGTTGCAACAAGCATTAAGCTTCGTATACTCGCATTTATCCGTTGTTGGATTTGTCTTACATAAGTCATTGAGAGGGTCATGCTACCGCCCTTCCCAGCCCTTCACACCGTGCGAATGTTTAAAGGATATCAATGCTCCCCTTATGATGCTACCCAAGAACTGATGCAAAAGTGTGTAAGTCACCATCACATCAGTGCTCCCATCCAGCAGGGTGTCCAGTGCTGATGCAAAAATCAATGCTCCCTTCCAGTCTTCCAGCGATCAACGAAAATTCCAATGAAGTCTTTCCAGTCTGCAGCTTCCTCACGAAATTTGACTAATGTGTGGCCTCCTCAAGTTGTTGTGATATCATTTGTTGTAATTGAAAATGCATAAAAAACAATTACATGGATCATAAACACATAGATTTTACATGGTTCACCCAAACCTTGGGCTACGTCCACCAAGGGAAGGAATCAATTGTCTTATTATTCAGATAGCAGCTCACTCACACTCTTGTCTACCTCTACATGATTACATAAATAATGAGCAAAATTAGATTAGTTACATAACTATTTTCTAAACTTGTGCATTCATACCAAATTGGTAGATTTGGTTGAACAAACTTCTATAAAATAGGCTCCACTAAATCTGCTCATATCTACCAAATCTTGGAAATTCGTTAGCATATTCAACAAAATCTATAGACTATCATTTGAATTCTTTTCTTTCTTTCTGTAATAGAAAATATAGTTTCTTCCAGTGTGGATAATATTACAAAAGTATATAGATCTCTTCTCGCTGAAACTAACTCGAGAAACATACAAATACATATTTTCCTACTACAACTAATAAATCTGCTCATATCTACCAAATCTTGGAAATTCGTTAGCATATTCAACAAAATCTACAGACTATCATTTGAATTCTTTTCTTTCTTTCTGTAATAGAAAATATAGTTTCTTTCAATGTGGATAATATTACAAAAGTATATAGATCTCAAGAAACATACAAATACATATTTTTCTACTACAACTAATCATAGTAGACTCAAAATTATATAAATACATCATTTCTTGCTACAAATAGTTCTAGTAAACTCATAAATATATAAATACATATTTCTTGTATTGAAAATTATATAAATACATCATTTCTTGCTACAAATAGTTCTAGTAAACTCATAAATATATAAATACATATTTCTTGTATTAACTAATTCTAAAAAACTCAAAAATATGTAAATAATTTCACATATAATTTCTACTATAAATAATTATCATTCGATAATAGTAAAGATAATAATAAAGTAAGTAAACATATTTGATCTTGCTTCAAGATTCAAGGAATAAACCGAGTATAAAATCTAGTTCCTCCCAACCATAGATCTGAACAACCAAGATTGCTTGTTCCTATCACCCCCGAGCCTAAATAACCTAAATAATTATTTCATAGGGACTGGAAACAATATAAACCTTTCCAGAAAACTCATAGCTTGACTCTTCTCAGAACCATCAAACTCAAATCCTCTTCACCAGTACTCAACGCCTGCCTCCTCTACACTCGTTTCTCTTCTTTTCACAAAGAAAATAATAATAGCTTTCCTAGGTATTTTTCCAAGTTAGCCTCATCCTTAACCCTAGGGAATATTCTTGGCCTAACTTTGTGCTAGTTTGTTCCCTCACATACCACATCTTTCGGAGTATGTTTACACTTGTCCTCATGGACAATATTTTCTCTTATCCCTTTTCACTCTCCCAAGGAATAATGATTTATTCTTTATAACTGGATTCTCTAATAAGTTTGTTTCTAGTTAAATGAAATAAATTAAAAATAATATTTACACTAGCTATTAATAAATTAAAAATAATCTAGACTTGGCCTATTTGTTGGCCAGAGGTTATTTCTTGCCTCTCCTTCGAGACCTCCATCAATTTATTTTAGGAACCTCTGAATCTAGTGAATCCGCCATCATGGATACTTAGATATTGTTTTTATTTATCAATGCTTCTTTCCACCCCAAATATTGTAATGACCAAGTTCCATAGATGTCTAGCATAACCCACAACCACCACAAAGCCACTACTAAATTTAAGAAACCACACACATGATACCAAATTTTATTCAAACATAACCTCAAGTGAATCCCAATATGCTTCCACTCTTCCAGACCCACCACCTCCCCCTGGGCATGCTAGAGGTCTTAGTGGTTACAAAGAATCTGGTGTAGACTAGCTGCTTAGCCTTCAGTAGAAGGGAAAAAGATAGGGGTACATGTAAACCCTCCTCAAAGAGATGGATTAATCCCTCCTTAATGTAAGCCCAGAAACTATGAACAAGGAGAAAAACTAAATATGTGAGGAAAACAGACATCCCATTTTGCTTACCATAACATTTCTCCTGCAATTGAATATTTGAGGAGTCTGTTAGCGCCATCATTTTTATTTCCAAATTTAGAGTCGGTTTTAAAGTCATGTTGCCACCCATGTTCCCAAACATGTGAATTTAGGTACATAACACTGTAAGTTTGAGGTCAACAAGTTTTCGGTTGGCCCTTGGAAATGGGAAGGGATGTCAGATCCGAAACTTGTATAAGGGGTACAGGTATGTCTTTTCCAAGAAAGTTGAGTCATGTCAAGAAACCAGTCTCTACGTGCCACAAGTCGATTCAAGTGGTTAATAGAGGTCACGTGAGCAAGTACATCAATTATTATCAATTCATCATGGAGGTCGAGGGAATGAAAAATCACGGCGTCCGTATCATGCATGACCAATAAACCTTGTCACATGTATCCTTCACGTGGGGATTTTTCATGGAAAACCTACAACTTGATTTGGAACATCTTTTCACCATGAATTCACTATCCACCAACATGATTTATTTTCCTGCACATTTTGTTATAAATCTTGAATGCTTGGCATTCTCCCCAGTCGTAGAACTAAGCCTGAAACTGTATTTGCATTTTCCCTTACCAGTTCAACATGATCAAAACCTTTTCTCATCCCATGCGTTTGTTGGATACACTGCACGCAGATTTTTCCTTGGCCATGCCATGGATACCCTCAGAACGCAAGGAAAGGCACGCAGAGCAGCAGAACTGTAAGGTTCGAGCTTCAAAGGGACTGGAATGAATTATCACCTGCAGCAGACATTCCCCAAAACATAAAAGGAACCATCCCTTTACCTGCAGAGGAGACCAGATCAATTCACGAAAAAATTGAAATGAAGGGATTCACACAGGAAGGGAAGACAGCTAAAGCCCTCTCTCCCCAGCAACAAATTCCTTGGAGGAGGGGTAGGCCGAGAAAAAACTAGGAGATTATGGAAGCTCAAATTTTTAGAAGAACCTTGCGTTAGATTGGTAGCTGAAGAGTGACTCAGGTGTGCCATTCGGATAGAACCTACTAGGGGATCAAGCTGAGAAGACAAGAGTAGAACAAAGGAAAGAAAAGATCACATAAGCGAATGAGCAAGTTCCAATTCAACAAATATAGCAAGTGAAACTGGCCATCGCTGAGCTCTATCAGGAAAACATGGAATTACGGCGACAACTAGTGACAAAGGACACATAAGTGTTTGCAATGCAAGGTCGTGAAGGGAACGTGGCATGGTTGAAAAGGAAGCTCAGAGAGGTGCAAGACACCATTGTACAGTTGCGAGAAGCACAAAGACTGACAGAAGAAAGGCACCCGAAACATTCCATAGAATGCAAAACGACCAAGAAAGGAGCCCGCGTAGCTCTCGCCAGCGCGCAGGAAAAACACGTTTAGTTGGCGCCTGCCTTTGCACCTGCTAAAGATGAGACAAATATTGGAAGTTTTGGAAAGATATGTTTTCCCTGAAGTGCACTACCATTTTGATAATGACCACAATGATATAACAATTGTTACTGCATGGAGCTCTCGACGAATGATCACATCACCAAAGTTGAAGTCATTATTTGCAGACATCAAGCTCCTAAGAGACACCTGTTCGTCGGGACACCTGCTCAAAGGAACACAGTGACACATATTTTCTTCATACCTGAGCCTGACTAACAATCAAATCCTATGGAAATTGCAAACAATCATAAGTAAAAGGGCATGATTATTGTCTACTTTTGGAAACACTATGCGAAGAGTCTCGAGCACATGTTATTCAACTTTCCTAGTTCTAAGGGTTAGCAATTAGGAAGCAGGGTATCCCAAGAGGCACCCTCGTTTATATATTTCATCTTTTCAATGTAAGCCAGGTTGGTTGGAAAATTGGGTAGACGATAGCTATTGTATGTTATCTGAGTTTTGACCAGAATTTAATGCAAAGGTCCTGTGATTTGATGAAAAAATTCTAGTTGTAATAGTTGGATGTATTGTGCTTCTCTCTTCACGTATGTGCTTTCCTGTTATATTTATTTCATATCTTTTTCTGTCAATTTCGGAACGAATTATCAAACCTGTGGATTCATTGAACAACGCCCTTTGTTCACACCATTAGACAAAATGTTTTCCTTTCAAGCTAACTCTGAATTCGTCCACATCGGCGCTCTTGAGTTACTTCATGTTTTTTCTCCTGCTGCACATTACGGTTTTATACTGAAGGTTGTTTCTCACCTAGACTTATCCTCTTGAATCTAGTCACTGAGTCATTTTTCTCGTCTCTTCCTCAGATCAACCCCATAGCCCAAGTCTTAATTTTTTGTGCCAATATAACCAGAACCTATTTTTTATCATAGGTGTTAAATCTAGCCATTGTTTTTTCAAAGTCATATTCTGTGCGAAGACCGCACCATTTTCGAGAGAGCCCTCTCCAAATCAAAAAGGCTAGCCTTGGGTCTCAAAGTTGGTTTAAAAAGTTACCTTTGTCATATGTTTATTAGCCAAACAGATTTATGGAGCGCTAACATTCTAACGTCATTGTCGAGGAACAAAATTGAATATATTTTCCCTGGGAGAACGACAACGTTGTAGTTTGACCCCTGAGGGTAACTGAGGGAAAAACATCCATATCGAATAAAATCTTTACCCTGGTGACTCCATTCCAAAAAAAACAGTAGTCTCAAGTATCACAATTCAGGAAACCTAGCTCCCAAGACGGTTTACACCAGAGAGAATCCTGACCCAAACCCCTCGGAACCAGTGTACGACCCAGAGAAGATTCTGCACAAAGAAGCGTCGGACCCATTTTACTACCTGGATAGAAGCCTAAACTTTCCCAAAGATGGTGTGCAAAGCATGGATGACCTTGAGTTTGACACATTCTTTAAGCAAACTATGTTCCTGTCGAAGTCAGAGACTGATTTGGACGAGACTATTTTCGACCCAAATAAATTTTGATCCCTAGTATCAAATAATATCCCCCGGAATCTGAATTCTCCTCGGGCTATGGTCACCCGTTTCACTCCCCTCATCCTATCGTCCTAATTCCATGACTTGTCTCAAAATTATAGCCAGAGGATCAGGATCTACGACACTGAGGGAAATGTTTCCGCTCAAAAGCACCTAGATTGGTTTAATGATTTCATTGACCTGGAGGAGGTGGAATACACAGACGCAAAAATGTGGCTATTTGCGTAAATCCTCTTGGGAGATGTAAGGAAGTGGTTCAAAGATCTCACACCGATGAGCATTTGGGACTTCGCCACATTCGAGACATCGTTCCTAGACAAATGGGGAGATAAGAAAAACCCTTTGCAGCTGCTGACACAATACAATAACATGAAAAAATCACCAGAAGAGATGGTGCAGAAATTCTTGGCCCATTTTTTGAATGTGTACAACTTGATTCCTGCAGAATTCAAGTCGCCCCTCAATGTTGCGTAGTTGCGGTATGCAAACGCTTTCAAAAATGATTTCGCCCTGTTGTTGAGGGAGAGAAGGTCAGTAAATCCAGATGCTATAATGAGTAATGTTGTTGAAGTTGAAGTAAACATGATGGCGTCAGGAAAATCAAAATCAAGGTTCAACCGAGGTTACAAGAGACCCTAGGGAGATGTACAACCATCGACGTCACGATCCTCAGATGATAAATTCGACATGATGATGAAGAACATGGAGAATTTGATGGAGAGAATGTCTATGGGGAACAAACATTTTGCCCGAGAATAGAACGACCCACCTCACAAAAATCCAAACCTTTGGAGAGGTCAAATACCTCAGATTAGATAGAGGCAACAAAAAGAGCATAGGGATCAAGGTGACCAGCAAACGAGACCTCATTTCTAGAACAACTATGTAGATGAGGATTTCAACTAGACATTCAATGACCAGATACATTGTTGCGATGACCATAACCCACGTGTGTTCCTGACAAAGAGTGAGCATGATCATTATATGAGTAGGAACGAAGGCTTCGTGCGAGATGTCGACGATGATATGATACTCGAAACAGATGATGCATTGTCCTGGGAGATGGAGGAGTTCAGAAAGGGCTATAAAAATGCCATCATGAAGTTCCAGAAAAAGTATAACCTCCGAAGCAAAGACGTGTCTACCGAGTCGCAACAGACAAACCACATATGGAAGCCTTTGGCAAACACTCCTTCCACAAGCTGAACAAGGTCAGATGGCGTGACCAAGGAAGCGACAGAGAAAGCCAAGTCAAAGGAGGAAATCCCTAAGAAAGCCTCAGAGACAGGTTAAGAGGATAGCGGAAAGGAGGTAGAGAAAACTTGCTCCCCTTTCAATTTTGAACATGAGATGGCCAAACAAAAATCTTTGTCCCTTTCAATGAACTTATTAGAAAATGAAAGAATCGGGAACAAATCATTAAAATGTTGAAAGCGAGGGGAACCCCCGATACTCTGAACCTTCAAGATGGTCACCCCGCCATCCATTTTGGTCCGCGCGTCGAAGAAACAAGTGATATTGAAGACGTCCCTCCTTCCTACGTTAGTCTGAAGATCCATGACATGAACCTACATAACGCCATGCTGGATTCTGGCATGTCGCACAACCTTGTGCCAAAGGTGATCATGGACGAACTAGGTTTGGATGTCACCAGGCCATACAAAGACCTTTTCTCTTTTGATTCGAGGAAATTCAAGTGTTTGGGCCTTATCAAAGACCTAGTTGTATCATTGGCTCAAATCCCTACTAAGAACATGGTCATGGACGTGGTCGTCACAGACATACCTCCAAAATTCAGCATGCTTCTCTCGAGGTCATGGGATGTGAAGTTGAAAGACACATTGCAGATGGATATGTCATATGCCACTATCACTATTTTTAGCCACGATAGAAGGTTGTACAAAGAAATGATTTTGAGGTACATGGTAAGCAGCAAGACACAACCGCACAATCATCCCATATACGTCGTCGACACCGAGTTGGGGTCTTCTATATTCTTCAATGACCTAGATTTCAAAGAAGAAGAGTCGACATCCACTGTAGCAGTTGAGGAGGAGACCATGCGAGAAAATGACAGAATGCACCGACCCCAAAGACCGCACGGAAAGCAGGGTGTGAAACATGAGTTTTGATGGCATAGTCAACAGAGAAGGAGCTGGGGACGGCGTATGGGTGAGCCCCCCTGAAGTAAGCACAAAGTTGTTCTCATACAAGCTCACATTTGAGTGCACTAACAACATGGCCAAATATGAAGCATTGATCTTGGGCTTACAAGTTCTGAAAGAATTAGGCCCACAGAAGATAGCAGTGTGCGGAGATTGCGAGTTGATCATAAATCAACTGAAGGGTGTACATCAGACCAAACACCCCCGGCTGAGGGTGTATAGAAATTTGGCTTTGGATATCCTTGAAGGATTCTCATAATACGACCTATCTTCTATCCCCAAAGAGAAAAATCAAATTGCCGATGAGTTGGCCACCTCAGCCTCTCTTTTTAAGATCCCCATCTTCCCAAACAAAAGGTATGAAATCAAGGTCAAGCATAGGCTAACAGTACCTGATAATATCAAACACTGGAAGGTGTTCGACGATGATAAACAGGTGGAAAGATTCCTCCTTATGAGCGACGAGTTCGCCAACATAAAAATTGATGATGAATATGAGAGTACGGATGCACGCAACGATGATGACCATTTCCAAAACCTGATCACGGGAAGGGACATAATACAATTGAAGAATAATGTTATTCCAAAGGGGTTGGTGTCACTTGAAAAATTGTTTGACGAGAACAATGTGGCTAAGAACACCAAGATCGTTGCAAGCGAAGAATAAGTGGAAGACTGCAACATCGGGACCAAGGAGAATCCGAAGATGGTAAAATTATCCAAGACACTCAGTCCAGAGGTCAAGTAGGACTATATAAAACTCATGAAATATTTCCCGGACGTTTTCGCATGGAGCTACAATGACCTGAAAGTGTATGACACAAAGGTGATCCAACATGGTATCCTTCTCAAGGAAGATCAAAAGCCTTTTAAACATAATCTGAGATGGATAAACCCCCTGTTACTATCACTGGTCGAGAAAGAGGTAAAAAAGATTTTCAATGCTAAAATCATTGTTTCTTTGAGATTCTCAAAATGGGTAGCTAATCTGGTACATGTAAGGAAGAAAAACGGAGAGATAAGGCTATGTGTGGACTTCCAAAATTTCAATAAGGTGTCTCTCAAGGACCACTATCCCCTGCCTAAAATGGACTACAACGTGCAAAAGGTGGTGGGGTCCCAAAAGATGTCTATGTTATATGGATTCTCAAGGTATAATCAAATCTTGGTCCACCCAGACGACAGAGAGAAGATGGATTTCACAACCCCATGGGGAACATTCATGTATTCCAAGATGCCATTCGGCCTGATGAATGTTGGAGATACTTTCCAGAGAGCCATGGACATTGTGTTTGTCGATGAAAGGGAAAAAATCATCATTATTGATCTGGACGACATCATTGTGTACTCTACCTCCGAAAAGCAGCGTCTCGAGCACCTGAAGAGAGTTTTCCAGAAGTGTCAAAAATTTGGCATATCGTCGAATCCAAAGAAGTCCCATTTTGCAGTAGAATAAGGAAATATGTTAGGACAAATCATTTCCAAAGAAGGCATCAAGATAGACCCTATCAGGGTGGAAGGGATCCTAAATATCATCACCCCACACAGTAAAAAGGAGGTACAATATTTATTGGGAAAGGTAAATTTCTTAAGGAGATTCATCCCAAACCTGGCGGAAATCATAAAAAATATAACTTGCATGCTCAGGAAGGGAAAAGAGATTAAGTGGAACCCGGAGGCTAAGAAGTCTTTTGAGGATATAAATGTGGCACTGACAAAGGCTCATGTACTATCTAGCCCGGATTTTACAAAATATTTCATCCTATTTTCATTCGCCTCAAAACACACTATTGTCTACGTACTGCTTCAGAAAGACGAACAGGATTTTGAAAATCCCATAGCCTATTTCAGTTGGACACTGTGCGATGCTCCACTATGGTATGACATCATGGAAAAGTAGGTGTATGCCTTAGTAAAATATTTGAAAGAATTCAGGACATATATACTGCAGTCCCATGTTATCGCTTGTGTACCTAATAGTTCATTAAAGGACATTCTGAATCAACCTGACCCGAAAGGAAAGAGAGGCAAGTGGATAGTGGCCATGTTAGAATACGACCTTGAAATCAAGCCTACAAAGTTGAGCAAAGGTCAGGGAATCGCAAAGTTGATGACACAATTGGAATACGACGTTGTAGGAATGAATTTCATCATTGATCTGTCAGAATGTCCCCAAGAAGAGAAAACTGTGCAGGCGCCTCAACAGTTCATGCGGACATCATCTACGTGCTGTAGAATCTTCAGGCCCCTCCGGGCATGAGTAAGACTAAGGCCAGATTCCTCAAGCTCAAAGAGGTTAAGTTCTGCATCCTAGACAACTCACTCTACTAGAAAGATCCAAGGGGAATATTGTTGAGCTATTTATTGGAAGATGATGCAAAGCGGGCCAGACAATAATTTTACAAAGGAAACTGTGGGGGACACCATTATTGGAAGACCACCACACAAAAAATCCCGAGGGAGAGCTATTACTGGCCAATAATTTTCGCTGACGTATATAAGGAGGCCTCCAGTTGCCACGAATGTCAGATATTCGACGGAAGAAGAAAATTGCATCCCTTGCCACTGAAGTCAATCTCAGTGAAAGCACCTTTTATGCAGTGGGGTCTATATTTCATAGGAGAGATAAACCCACCATCCTCTGCGTAGCACAAGTGGATATTCATGGCCACTAACTATTTCACAAAATGGATAGAGTCGATCCCCACAAAACAAGCCACCGACGCAGTCATTATCCAATTCTTGGAGATGAACATCTTGTCAAGGTTTGCATGTCCTGTTAAGATTGTTACAGACAATGCAGCCGCATTCAAGTCTAAGAGGATGGAGAAACATTGCCAGGATTATAACATAAACCTGGTGCATTCCACGACATACTATTTGCAAGGAAATGGGTTAGTAGAATCTTCAAATAAGAGCCTGACCAGGATTATTAAAAGACTCCTACAAAAAAATAAGAGAGCTTGGCATAAAATGATTATCTACGTGTTGTGGGCAGACCAGGTCACCACCAAGAAATCTATATCAACGTCGCCTTTTTATATCGTTTACGACACAGACGCAATTTTTCCTACTTCACTAGGATCCCCTGTTAGGAAGTCGTTGCAAGAATAGGAGGCTGAGCCAAATGCTGCACAGAGGAGGATTAATCAACTAATTCATATGCAGCAGGAAAGAGAGCAAGTGTATAATCAGTTGCAACTCCATCATGAAAATATAAAGAAAGCCTTCGATAAGCATTCTAAGACAGAAGACTTTTGGTTGGGTGACATAGTTTTGAGATGGGATGCAAGAAATGAAGGTAAAGGGAATCATTCAAAGTTCGACCACCTTTGGACTAGTCTATTCAGGATCTGCGATCACAACAAGAAAAATGATTATTTCCTAGAGGGGTTAGACGGATAAATTTTTGATTGGGGCCCTGTAAACGAAAGGTTCCTAAAACATTACCCGATGGAATAAAATCCATTTAATTCATTTATCATTATAAATAGTCATTTATTTTGCATCGAGTCTATAGGTCAACAGAAAATTGAAGCTCGAAGTGAAGGCCCTAAGTCTATGTTGAAGTCTTAGAAGTCACGCCAATAGGTTTAGTTTGTTTTCCAAATTTCTAGAGGTCAAATAAAGCCCAATGTTCAAGCGCTTGGTCTACTATTCTTTGATACCTCACAGGGAGGATACAATCCCCATTGGAGCTAGCTGTTAGCGCCGTCATTTTTCTTTCTAAATTTAGAATCGGTTTTAAAGTCAAGTTGCAACCCATGCTCTGGAACATGTAAAGTCAGGTACGTAACACCATAAGTTTGAAGTCAGCAAGTGTTCAGTTGGCCCTTGGAAACAAGAAGGGATGTCAAATCCAAAACTTGTATAATGGGTACAGGTATGTATTTTCATGGAAATTTGAGTCATGTCGAGAAATCAGTATCTACATGCCCCAGGTCGAGCAAGCGGTTAATAGAGGTCGCGTCAGGAAGTACAACAATTATTATCAGTTCATAATGGAGACCGAGGGAATGAAAAATCATGGCATTCGTATCATGCATGACCAGCAAACCTTGTCACCTGTATCCTTCACACGGGTATTTTCCATGGAAAACCTGCAACTTGATCTGGAACATCTCGTCGCCATGAATTCACAGTCCTCCAACATGATTTATTTTCCTACCTGTTTTTTTATAAATATTGGATGCTCGACATTCTCCCTAGTCGTAGAACCAGGCCTAAAACTCTATTTTCATTTTCCCTTACCAGTTCAGCGTGATCAAAACCTTTTCCCATACAGTGCATTTGTTGGATACACTGCGCGCAGATTTCACCTTGGTCGCTCCATGGCAACCCCTCAAAGAGCAAGGAAAGGTTGTTGGAAGGTTTACAGTTGGGAGTAATCTTGTCATTGATGGCAAGATTAGTGATGACAAAGATCAGTGATGACAAAGATCAGTGATGACAAAGATCAGTGACGACAAAGAACAACGATGGCAAGAACAACAAAATTGCGAAGTGGCAAAATCGCGAAGCAGCGAAATCACGCAGCAACAAAATCGCGAGAAGATTTGGGTCGTAGGATCTGGGGTATCTATGAAGGATCAATAGCCATTAGATATGGTGAAGTTGCAAGGTGGATAAGCCCAAGAGTCATCCAAATCTCCAAAGCCGTGATGGAATCCTGACCGTCCATCGAGGACAGTCGTGGACCGTTGATCAAGAGGACACGTGGAGAAATATCAGAGCACCACAAAGCTCCATCTCAGAGTCTCACCTATCGCGACTTGGAG
>JZKD02S1993874.1:371510-381742 GCA_000966675.3 Picea glauca | reverse complement strand
AGTCTACCAAATGGATGTCAAGTCAGCCTTTCTAAATGGAGATTTAAGTGAAGAAGTCTATATGGAACAACCAGAGGGTTTCAAACTGTCCGATAACCCTGACTTAGTATGCAAGATGAAGAAATATTTATATGGTTTAAAACAAGCCCCTTGAGCCTGGTATCACAGACTGGATACGTATCTCAAAGACAAAGGGTTCAAGAGAGGAATAGCTGACAACAATCTGTATATTAAAACAGAGGATAATAATTTTCTCATCATACTAGTCTATGTAGATGACATCATCTTTGGATGTAATAAGGATTCATTGGTACAATGGTTTGCTTCTGCCATGGAGTCTGAATTTGAAATGTCTATGATAGGAGAATTGCCATGTTTTCTTGGTCTGCAAATTACTCAGAGACCCGAAGGGATGTTCATTTCTCAAGAAAAATATCTAAGAGAAATGCTGAAAAGGTTTCAAATGGAAGATTATAAACCCTTAGGTACACCTATGGTAACTGGATGTAAATTAAGCAAGGATGATGATTCACCTGATGTTGATCAAAGCTCATATCGATCGATGATAGGAAGCCTGTTGTACATCACAGACACAACATCTCGCCTAGACATAATGCTTGTTGTAGGAATGGTAGGAAGATATCAGGTTGCACCTAAACAGAGTCATTTGCAAGCTGTCAAAAGGATATTTAAGTATTTGAAAGAAACAATGACTTATGGTATGTGGTATCCCAGAAATCAAAATCTTCAGCTGACTACTTATTCAGATGCAGATTGGGAAAACTGTGTTGATGAGAGAAAAAGCACCAGTGGAGGAGAATTCTTCCTGGGTGACTCCCTAGTAGCCTTGCTTAGTAAAAAGAAAGGTTCTATTTCTTTATCAACCACAGAGGCAGAATACATTGCTGCTGCTACCTGTTGCACTCAGGTATTATGGATGATTCAGATACTTGCAGACTTGGAGGTAAAATACACTGCACCAATCCCAATTCCTTGTGATAACACTAGTGCCATTAGTGTGTCTAAAAATCCTGTCTTCCACTCCAAGACCAAGCATATTCCCATAAAATATCATTTTCTGAGAGAGCAGGTCACCAATCAGATTGTTCAGGTCCATTACATTCCCACTACAGAACAAATTGCAGACATCTTTACTAAACCCCTAGCCAAGACACCATTTGAATACCTTAGACAAAAGCTAGGTGTCATCCCGTCTCACATCTAAGAGAGTCCATCCTGTTAAGAGGAGTCCTGTATTGGTTGCATATCTGATACCTCCTAAAATTAATGCAACAGCTCAAGGGGAACGTGTTTTCTTTGACATTGATGTCAAAGGGGGAGAAAAGAACAGGGGTGCCTTTGTTGCCATCAATGCCAAAAGGGGAGATTGTTGGAAGGTTTACAGTTGGGAGTAAGCTTGTCATTGATGGAAAGATCAGCAATGACAAAGATCAGCGATGGAAAAGAACATCGATGGCAAGAACAGAAAAATTGCAAAGCAACGAAATCGCAAGGTGGTGAAATCGTGAAGCAATGAAATTGCGAAGTGGTGAAATTGCAAAGCAGAGAAATCGCGAAGCAGCGAAATCGTGCAGCAGCAAAATCACGAGAAGATCTGGGTCGTAGGATTTGGGGTATCTATGAAGGCTCAATAGCCATTAGATATGGTGAATCTGCAAGGCGGATAAGCCCAAGAGTCATCCAACTCTCCAAAACTGTGAAGGAATCCTGACTGTCCATCGAGGACAGTCGTGGACCGTTGATCAAGAGGATGCATGGTAAAGATCAGAGCACCACAAAGCTCCATCTCAGATTCTCCCCTATCGCGACTTGGAGTGATGAGAATATCCATCTAAGGATCAACGAGATGCGATATCACGAAAAGATCAGGATCGTCAAATCACCAAGAACGAGGACCATTGATCTGAGATCCATCTCAAAGATTTTCCTATCGCTACTTGGAGTGACAAGAATATCCATTTAAGGATTAACGAGATGCAAGATCACGAGAAGATCAGGACCGTCAGATCACCAAGAACGAGGACCATTGATCTGAGCTCCATCTTGGAGCTTTGCCTATCGTGACTTGGAGTGACGAGAATCTCCATCTAAGGACCAGCGAGATGCGAGATCACGAGAAGATCAGGACCTTCAAATCACCAAGAACGAGGACCGTTGATCTGAGCTCCATCTCAGAGCTTTGCCTATTGCAACTCAGAGTGACAAGAACCCACATCTAAAGAACTGCGAGATGCAAGATCGTGAATAGATCAGGACTGTCAATCTGAGCTCCATCTTGGAGTTTCACCTATCGCGACTTGGAGTGACGAGAGCCTCCATCTAAGGAACAGTGAGATGTGAGATCGTGAAAATATCTGGACCGTTGATTCATCGAGATCATGGACCATCAATCAGGGTCGATGAAGATCATGAGTTTGCAACACCTTTTAGCGCAGACAATGGTCACCACCTGTGGTCACATGGAGGAAGGACCTAGTGCAGATAGGCTCCACCTCGGAATTTCAGGGATCGTATCTAGTACGAATGTCGAAATATCAAAAAGGTGAAATATCGTTGTAATCCAACGGTGCAGATGAAACCGAAGGAGATCGTAGGGCTACTATTGCACGTCACAGTGTAACTGCCAGAAACCACTGATGGTTTCTGCCAAAGAACTCGAAGACACTTTGGGGTGATTGACAGAGGAGATGAAGAGTCTCTGGTAATCTTCAAGAGGGATGAAGATTCTCATGGAGGCGATTGACAACTATATGAGCATTGAAGCCTATAACTGGAACAGAGAAGGTGAGCTCGTCTGTCACAGAGAAGACGAAGAGTCTCAACTGCCAGAGAGGCTAAGGAGTCTCAGCATAACATACAGTGATGTTGAACGAGTGGAAAAATGGCCAGAGAAGCTGAAGAGTCACGATGATGATCAGACAGAGCACTCGAGTTGTGGAGGATATCAGTGTAGTGTGAGTATGCAGAAGGATTGCACACATTGCATGCACAAGGTGCCCAAAATCTATAAATACATAGTATAGAGAAGGGATTGGGTTGTTGTTGTTGCTGAGATTGCGATGGATGTTGTTGAAGATGATTCATGCATGAAAAAGGATCAGAGTGCGGCAACTGAAAAGAACAGAAGAAGAACTATGCAGTGAATGGACATGGCACACAGAGCATAAAAGTAGAATAATAGAATGAGCAGCGGATGCATGCTGGAAGCAGAAAATCTTGCAGAATAGTGATGAGATTGGTAAGTTGTTATTGAACACTATATCACTGTAATAGGTTTCAGTATTTCATATTCATAATCCAGGGAGGTTGGGAGGTGCTAGGGATGACTGGTGTCCTCAGAGGTTCAAGTGGGGGCTTGAACACAGGGAGTTGGTGCTTCCTTCTAGTTGGTACTAGAGAAACCAGGGAGTTGGTGCTTCCTTCTAGTTGGGGCTAGAGAAACTAGGGAGTTGGTGCTTCCTTCTAGTGGGTGCTAGAGAAAAACAGAGAGTTGGTGATCTCAACAAGTTGTAGCTTGCAAAATAGAGGTTGTAGCCTCACAATGAGTTGGTGCTCATATGTATGATAATGTAAAGAATGTAAATAATACTTATCATATAAAGAAGAAGAGGTTTTTACCCTGTATGAGTTTCCTTGGGAAATATCTATCTCTGTGTTTCTCATATATGTGACTGATGTTGAATGTGCCATTGTTCATTTCCCTACATTATTGTGATCATCATTGAGTGCCTTATAAATATTTTAAAAGAAGCATAATTTTTTAAGCACAGTAACAACTGATTCACCCCCCCTCTCAGTTGTTCAACAAAGGCACATGGAGCAGCAGAACTGTAAGGTACGAGCCTCAAAGGGATTGGGATGCATTATCACCTGCAGCAAGAATTCCCAAAAATGTAAAAGGAACCATCCCTTTACCTGCAGAGGAGACCAGATCAATTCACGAAAAATATGAAACAGAGGGATCCACACAAGAAGGGAAGATAGATAAAGCCCTCTCTCCCCAGCAACAAATGCCTCGATGGAGGGGTAGGCCAAGAAAAAACTAGGAGATCGTGGAAGCTCAAATTTTTAGAAGAACCTTATGTCAGATTGGTAGCTGAAGAGAGACTCAGGCGTGTCATTTGGCTAGAACCTACTGGGGGATCAAGCCGAGAAGACAGGAGCAGAACAAGGAAAGCAAAGATCACAAAAGCGAATGAGAAAGTGTTAATTCAGCAACTGCAACAATGGGAACTGACCATCATCGAGCTCTATCAGGAAAACGTGGAATTACGGTGAAAAATGCCACGAAAGCGTCTGCAATGCAAGGTCATGAAGGGAACGTGGCATGGTTGAAAATCCATCTCAGAGAGGCACAATACACCATTGTACAACTGCAAGAAGCACAGAGATTGATGGAAGAAAGGCACGTGAAAAATTCCAAAGAATGTGAAACGACCGAGAAAGGAGCCCATGTAGCTCTCGCCAGCGCATAGGAAAAACAAGTTTAATTGGAACCTACCTCTGCACCCTCTAAAGATGAGACAAATATTGGCATTTTTGGAAAGATACAGTTTCCCTGAAGTGCACTACCATTTTGATAATGGCCACAATGATCTAACAATTGTTACTGCGTGAAGCTCTCGACGAATGATCACATCACTGATGTTGAAGTTGTTATTTGCAGACAACAAGCTCCTGATAGACACCTGTTCGTCGAGACACTTACTCAAAGGAACACGGTGAAACATCTTTTCTCCATACCTGAGCCTAACTGACGATCAGATCCCGTGGAGAAATTGCAAATAGTCATAAGTAAAAGGGCGTGATTATTGTCTATTTTTGGAAACACTATGTGAAGAGTCTCCAACACATGTTATTCAGTTTTCCTAGTTCTAAGGGTTAGCAGTTAGGAAGCAAGGTAGCCGAGGTGGCACCCTCATTTATATATTTCATCTTTTCGATGTAAGCCAGGTTGGTTGGAAAATTGGGTAGACGATAGCTATTATCTATAATATGATTTTTGATCGGAATTTAATGCAAAGGTCTTGTGATTTGATGAAAATATTCTAGTTTTAATAGTTGGATGTATTGTGCTTCTCTCTTCGTGTGTGTGCTTTCTTGTAATCTTTGTTTCATATCTTTTTCTTTCTATTTCGAAACAAATTATTGAACCTGGGGATTAGCTTTACATCGTCCCTTGTTCACGCCACTTAGACAAAACTTGTTCCTCTCAAGCTAACTCTGAATTCGTCCACGGCAGCGCTCCTGAGTTACTTCTTGTTTTTTCTCCCACCACACATTACGGTTTTACACTAAAGGCTATTGCTTGCCTAGCCTTATCCTCTTGAATCTAGTCACTGAGTCATTTGTCTCGTCTCTTCCTTAGATCAACCCCATAGCCCAAGTCTTACTTTTCTGCGCCAATATAACCAGAACCCATTTTTTTATCATAGGTGTTAAATCTAGCCATTTTTTTTTCAAAGTCATATCCTACGCGGAGACTGCGTCATTTCCTAGAAAGCACTTTCCAAATCCGAAAAGCTAGTTTCGGGTCTCAAAGTTGGTTAAAAAAGTTACCTTCGTTATTTGTTTATCAACCAAACAAATTTATGAAGCGCTAACATAGTCTACTTGTGATGCAACACAATTTTTGCTTTGAACATTATAATACCCTAATCCACCTTGCACTATCATCTTCTCCCGATCCTTCTACTCATTCAATTTCGTTTCATGCTCGACTCTATTTTTGTATTAGTCACACCACCCTCCATCTTCACATTTCCTGCTTAGAACCATCGTTATCCTCTTCATGCCATCGCTATCACTCATTGATGGATCTCCCACACTTTCCCACATGATTGTTTAAACATGTGTACATCAACGGTCCTTTGCCCTCTGGGTGGGGAGTCCATCATTAAACATTGCAACCACTCGATCCAGGGAAATAATAATTTTACTTTTAAAATGCAACAAAATTTATATTAAATAATTTATAAATTTTGCACTTACAATTTATTAATAAATTAAATTTACAAACTTCAATAATATTGTATAAAGAGTTTGATGTAAGCCCACTTTTTTCCATTCCTATCTCTTTTTATATCTCCATTCATATTTGGTCTTTGTCTAATTATAAATCATTATTTAAATCATCTCCACAAGTAGTATATTAATTATTCTTTGAATAAATCTAGTAATATGATGTAAAAAAACTATTTAATTTCTTAACATAAAAGATTTATTTTTTAAATTATAATTTTTATTTTTAATTCATAGTTAATAAAAATTATTATTTTATAAATGATATTTATAATATTATTTAACATTTTCTAAGTTAATTTCATAAAATTTAACAAAATAATACAAAAATTTATTTAATATTTTAATTAATCAATGATAAATATTTATCCATTAATAAAAAAAAAATTAATTAAATTTTAACCACTTTAATTGGCAAGGATTTCTGATTATAAAAAAATAATGTATAAATTAAGTTTTATTCCTTAATGTACTTTGCATATATAAGTGGCAATGATAACATGCACTTGCAATTCATATATAAGTGGCAATGATAACATGCACTTGCAATTCATCAATAATTGGTAATGATAACATGCACTTGTAATTCATCAATAGGATAGATTCCCATGATCTTCACTTAAACTTGCATGCTCTCTCCTTCATTTTGCAGGCTCTCTCCTTCATTAAACATGACAAGATGGGATGCAACAAAGCATGTTGGCTTATTATTTTGATCCAAATGAGCACTTAGAAATCTTGGTTCATTTTATGGATGTATTTTGTAGGCTCTCTCCTTCATTAAGCATGACAAGATGGGATGTTGCAAAGCATGTTGGCTTATTATTTTGATCCAAATGAGCACTTAGAAATCTTGGTTCATTTTATGGATGTATTTTGTAGACTCTCTCCTTCATTAAGCATGACAATATGGGATGCAACAACGCATGTTGGCTTATTATTTTGATCCAAATGAGCACTTAGAAATATTGGTTCATTTTATGGATGAGAGGTATGAAATCTTGGTTCATTTTATGGATGAGAGGTATGAAATCTTGGTTCATTTTATGGATGAGAGGTATGAGGAGTTTTTTCAAGTCTATTGGGTCTAATCCTTTTAAATTGAACTATTATACTATTTTGGGAGGAATTGTGAAATAGACTGAGGATTTTGCAATCTAATCCTTTTAAATTGAACTATTATACTATTTTGGGAGGAATTGTGAAAATAGACCCAGTATTTTGCAATAGAGGCTAGCCATCCAATTGTTCTACCAAACTGGAAGTTGGAAGTTATTAGGTGGAGGATGACAGAATTATTTTTGCCTCCAGAGTATTTTGTTGGAATTGATTCTGAATCACCACTGGTGGAGATAGGCCCAAGTCGTAGAGATCAGATAAGGCAAGTCCGTGAAAATATGTTGAGAGACTTTTGTCTAAAATTTGTAGATTTTTAATGACAAAAATCAACAAACTGAAATTTTTGTCAAACACTTAGCAACCTAGAGATAATTGTCTTGCATGAATTTCATAAATGCCTCAAACCCACATTCAGAAATTACCATAAGAAGAAATACACATTGCTAAGCAAATATGCAGCGGAAATAAACACAATGGACAACAACCCATAAAACTCAGAAATTTAGGCAAAATCCAAGGGGAAACCCCAATGTGGAGAAACCCAATGAGAGAGAGAGAGAGAGAGAGAGAGAGAGAGAGAGAGAGAGAGAGAGAGAGAGATTATTATTCAACTTAAGGAAAGTACAATGCAACAAAAAAATCACATTTCCATCCAAGAGAAATACCTCATAGCCACAAAAACAATCCCAAAATTTTATGCCTTGGAAAACATGCCCAAGTCTATACAGTTGTACGACCTCCTCTAAATCGGTGCCTCAAAAACTGTGCCCAACAGAGTGTTGTACGGTCTGCACAATACGACCCAACAGTAGCAAGAAGATCTCCAAAAAATGTCTCAATTTTCATGCCAAAGGCTACCTCTAAAATCGTGCCCCCTCTTCTTGTTGTACGAACTGTATGGATCTGTACAGTACGACCTAGCACAGAAAAATAGAACAACACTCACACAAAAAAATGCCTTGGGATTTGTGCACTCCTTTTTCTTGGGAAAATTTCCCTCCAAACTGCTCACTTTCCTCTCTCAAGATTACTCAGAAAATCTCTCTCAATCACCTCCTCTCGTCTTCGTGATGTATCTTACACACTATCCAATGCATTCTTTTATAAATCTGAAAATGACATTTTCCCTCCAAAGTGTCTTTTCACCTTCCCCAACCCTAAATCCAAAGGCCAAGATTAGATCTTGCCTTTTTCAAGATCAAGGATCATGATCCATTCCCTCCAAAATGAATCACTTCAAATATTAAATTGATTTCACTTTATTATATAACTGCTTTATGAAATAAAGTCACTTTAAAATTATAAGGTACACTTTATTAAAAAGTCACTATAATAAAAGAACCACTTAAAAAAACTTTATAAAAACCTATTACAAAGTTAAGTGCCTGGTAGTGTAAACATAAGGTAAGATCTGCATTCAAGACAAAATATGTGGAGTACCTCCGGAGCTAAAAAGATAACACTCCCTCTTAGTGAGGGATGTACTTGCTGCCACCACTATCATCTGGTTCCATCATAGTGTGCTCTGTAGGAGCTCCCTCTGAACCTGGAGCCATTCTCAACACTTGCACGGAACTCGAACTAGAATATCTTCTCCTGGAAAAATCTTGGTACCCTGAGCTCACTTCATCTTGAGCATTGGTTCGATCAACCTAGATGAGTCTTCTACCAATGCTCTGAAGAGACTCACTCTCTTCTCTTGGAATGCAAGACTGAATCCTTGGTTCCACCGTAGTATCAGGAGCCTCCTCACGCTCCTCATCCGACGTTGAATCATACACTAAAGGTTGTCCTCTCAACATATACAACATGTCCACCCGGTTACCGATCAGCTGTAGGTCCACCGGTCCACTCCCTACCTGTAGATAACGACATGTTTCCTCTTAAACAATACACAATATCCTACATCCTCCAAGGATGATACTGAGAGAAATTTAACTCTCAACCCTGAAACAAAGAGAACTCTATCAAGCTCCAAGAGTCCCCCAAACTTGAGTTGGAATCTAACACTCCCAACTCTATGTACAACTCTCACCATACCACCTTCATTTACCACATGTTGTCCAGGATCAGTCTCTGTGAAATTTAGGAATACTCTCTAGATTCTCATCATGTGGCAAGAGGCTCCACTATCCACAATCCATCTGATATCATGTAACATCCCGCTCTGGCGCACGTACCAAACTTATTCTTTGAGGACACTGGCTTGCAAGTGATCTGGATTTTTATGATGATAAAATTGTTTCCTTCATTTTGATGCGTTAAGTTATATGACATGATGTGTTACTATCTTGATGTAGACAGGTGCTGCTGACTCAGTTTCATTGAGTGTGCAGAGTTTCGGACCTTGCAGATGCAGAGGCATCGGTGGAACTCCCTTGGACTCCAGATTGAGTCAGGGAGTGGGTTATTTGAGTGGTTTCGTTTACGATGATATTGTTTTCATTTTGATGATATGCTATTGTTCTTATGATATGTTTTGACATGATCTGACATGATGGTTGATGATGCAGGCTGACGATAGCTTGCCGACCAGACTCACATAAGGAGTAAAGGGGCCACACACGAGTTCCAGAGAGATTAAGGGGGAGGTGTGTCAGCAGCCCTGCCACAGCCTATTAGCACTCCCGCCGTGACTCGAACTGTAGGTTAACGATTACCTAGTTCGAGAGGACCCACGATGCCGTGAGGGCCGACTGCGACAGTCGCTCACGATTCGAACTGTAGGTTAACGATTACCTAATTCGAGGGGATCCACGATGCCATGAGGGCGGACTGCGACAGTCGCTCACGTGATTCTAAGGGGCGCGCAATAAGGCAGGGGCCTTATTCCTTAGAAGCCCTTAGTCTCCCACAAGTTCACCGGATAGAGTGTTGACTCCAGGGGGTTATAGATTCTACCAATCCGTCAAGTCAGCGGGTGGCACCCTTGGAGCACGGGGTGCATCCTGAAGGTCACGTCGCACAAAGAATTGCAAGCAAGCGAGTGGCACCCTTGGAGCACGTGGTGCATCCTGAAGGGCACGTCACTTGGATGATGATGAAGGAAAACTTAAATGACCCTAAGACAT
>JZKD02S1993874.1:332743-343094 GCA_000966675.3 Picea glauca | reverse complement strand
TTTTCCAAAAAGAATGAAATTGAAAATATTATCTAGGAGTTATTGGATGCAAGTGTCATCTATCCTAGTACCAACCCCAACTCTTTTGTAGTCATCATGGTTCTTAAAAAATTAGGCACTTGGCGCACGTGTCTTGATTTTCAAGCTCTTAAAAACTTGACCATAAAGGATAAATTAGTCATTCCATTCATTAACAATCCCTTAGATGAGCTACATGGGGCTTATTTCTTCACTAAACTTGATCTTTACTCTAGTTATCGCCAAATTGGCATGAAGCAAGCCTATATTCCTAATAATAATTTTCACACTCATGAAGGTCATTATGAGTTTCTGGTGATGCATTTTGGTATTTGCAATGCACCTTCCTCTTTTTAGAGCTTCATTAACCAAATATTTTGACACCTTCTATGCCATTTTTTCCTAGTCTTCTTTAATGGCATCTTGATGTACAACAAAACTTGGGTGGCAAATGTCACAAATGTGGATTAGGTCTTACAATTCCTCCATGATCACCAACTATTTCTCAAATGTTCTAAATGTGCTTTTGGTGTTCCAAAAGTGAAATATTTGGGATGCATTGTTAGTGGGAAGGGTGTGTGTTTGTAACTTATCCTAAGAAAATTGAGGAAATGACAAATTAGCCTTGCTCTAAGTCCCTCAAAAGTTTGTGGGGAATTCTTTGACTCACAATTTACTACAGGAAGTTTGTACAAAACTATGGTAAATTTGCAGCTCCCCTCACTACTAGGGTATTTTTTAAGGATTCAAATATTATACCTAAGTATATATTCTAGGTGATTATTTCATATTGAAAACAAATAATACATACAAATATGTAGGTGAATATTCAATTACAAAAAAAAAACATAAATTTACTATTAAAACTTGTAAAGTTTCGTGAATATTATCACTTTATTCATATTTTATGTAAAAAAATAGAAGAATTTTTAAATGGAAAATGACCAATTTGGTGAATATATATATATATATAACCTTCTCACCACCTTACTCAAAAATAATGCCTTTGGTTGGAATGTGGAGACTGAATAGGATTTTCAGGCTTTAAAAGATGTTATGTGTACTACCTCAGTACTCTCCCTACCCGACTTCAATAATAATTTTGTTTTGGAAATGAGATGCATCTAGCAAAGGGATTGGGGCAATGTTGATGCAAGAGGGATTCCCATTTTCATTCACCAGTAAGTAATTACATGATAGAAACTTCGAAAAATACACCTATGAGAAGGAAATGAAATTTATTCTTCATGTATTTGATATGTGGAATTTTCACATGATGGGGCATAATTTCCACATCAAAATAGACCATTGTAGCTTGAAATATTTCCTATTACAAAGGTTATCCTCCCTAAAGAAGAAAAAGTGGGTCACTAAAATTTTAGGATGACTACTAAATTATCTACAATAAGGGAAAGGATAATATGTGGTTGATGCTTCATCTAGAAAGTATTATGAGGAAGATTACCTATTTCTGTTATCTTTTCCAATGCATGACTAGTTTCAAGCATTACATCAAGAATGATTAGAGGATGCTAATATCGTGCACATGATCCACCAACTACAAGTCAAACCATAGGCACATCCATGCTACACTTGGAACAATGATGAGCTCCACTATAAAGGATGTTTTTTTTCTTTTTTTCTTTTTTTCTTTTTTTTTAAAGGGAATTCCACATTTAAATCCAAAGTGTTATCTAAATTACACGTCTCTCCCACAGCAAGTCATTTTAGGTTTCAAAAAACATATGAAAGGATTAAGCATTCATTATTTTGGAATGGCTTGAATAAGGAGATTGACACCTTTGTGTATGAATGTGACAATTTCCAATGATACAAGGGGGTAATAGTAAAGCCTCCAATAGAATTACAACCCTCACCTATTCCAGACACCATGTCAACTAACATTTATATGGATTTCATTATGGTTACTAAAATCCGACAACAAATTAGTGATCATGGTAGTTATTGGCCACCTTTCTAAATATGTTTACTTCTATACCTTTCAAAACTCATTCAATGCCTCCATAGTAGCACAAGTATTCGTGGACATTATTTTTAAACTTTATGGAATTCCTAAATTAATTGTGATTGATTGTGACCCCACCTTCATTGGAAATTTCTAAAAAGAATTGTTTCACCGTCAAGGTACCCAATTGAACATCAACAAAGTATATCACCCAAAAATAAATGGCCAAATAGAAGTAGTCAACAAGTTTTTGGAAGATTATTCATGTATTTTTTCTTTGGATCAACAAGCCTAGTGGTTCTAGTGATTACCCTAGGAAAAATGGCAATACAATGCCACCTATCATGGTGCTACTAAAATGAACCCCTTTGTGGCAGGTTATAGGCAACCTACCAGCTAGTGATCTCATACTTACCAAGCCTCTCTAAGGTTTAGGAAGTTGAAAAAACACTAACAAGCCACGATAACATTATTCATACCCTCAAGGACAATTTGGTGTTAGCCTAAAACAACATGAAGTAAGAGGTTCACTTTGAAGAAGGGAATCATGTGTTGTTATGTTTCCAACCATTATAATAAGACATCATTAAAGGAGAAGATCCACCAAAAATTAGCCCCTAAGTATTATGGACCCTATATTATACTCAAGCATATAAGCTCGGTGGCTTACAAATTTTCTCTACCAAACCATTCTAATCTCCACCAAATATTTCATGTGTCCTTCTTGAAGAAAGTGCTCAAGTCCAATTTCAAATTTCAAACCAACCTTCCTAAACTAGATGATCTTGGGTTCCATTTGGTTGCAGCCTGAGGTTGTTTTGGATAAATGTGAGCATCATCTTCGCTAGTGCACCTTTTATGAATTTTTGATCCAATGGGAGGATGCATAACCTGAAGATGATACATGGGAACCAATAGAGATTCTCCACTAGTTTCCTTATCTCTAGCCTTGAAGACACTATTTCTTTGTAAGGGGGAGGGCATGTTAGCATCCCACCCTAACTCCCCTAGTTAGGAGAATAGGTTTCTACTTAATGTATTGAGCACATATTTATTATATAAGGCCAAGGAGGTAGTAGAGTGTGAAATAAACAAATGTAAGTGGACTCACTAAACAAGCTCCACTAGTTAGTGGTTGAGGCCTCATTAATGAAGACTTACTTGGTGGTGAGGGTTTTGATTAATTAGAAACTATATATAGTAGTATAATCTACGTAATTGATTTTCAAGTGAATATTATTATATTTGGAGATCTACTCAATTGGAGGTTTCCCCCTCAAAGAGGCAAGTTATCATTACTTTTAGTTATGAATATCAATAAAGGTTTTATTTCCTATTGTTATTTCCCAATTTTGTTTATGCTTATTTTATTTTCATAGTTATATTTATGTCTATTTCAATCTAAATACTCTATCTCAAATAACAAGGAACACCACACCTCAATCCAATACAATGGTGGAGTATGCCATCAAGAAGAAGACTTCCCAACATGACATGATTTGAAAGAAAACAAATCAATTCAAAAACAACATCCATCTTATCAATGTTTTGTGGTTGAATCATTTAAAAAATTTATAAATCATAATGAATTCTTGTAGTTCATTGAATGTCTAAATCCAAATCTAATTCTAACATGTCAATATTAAAATATTTTTTTTCCAAGGAAATATTGTCATTTCTATTCGAGAAAAAAAGAAATAACACTCTTATTATTCCTCCATGCTTACTTTTCAAAATAAATGGGAATTATAAATGACCTTTCATCCTTATATCCCACAAAGTGTACTTCAAAGAAAATAAAAATAAAAACTACTTCAATTCAAAAACAGCATCCATCTTATCAATGTTTTATGGTTGAATCATTTAAAAAATTTATAAATCATAATGAATCCTTATAGTTCATTGAATGTCTAAATCCAAATCTAATTTTAAACATGTCAATATTAAAATAATTTTTTTCCAAGGAAATGTTGCCATTTCTATTCGAGAAAAAAAGAAATAACACTCTTATTATTCCTCCATGCTTACTTTTCAAAATAAATGGAAATTATAAATGACCTTTCATCCTTATATCCCACAAAGTGTATTTCAAAGAAAAAAGAAAAAAAACTACTAATAAAAAAGAAACCCTTAACAAAACCTCAAAAAAAAATAGCATTCCATCCCCATCTATTAAAAAAACATTATGTAAAGTTCAAAAGAGACATTATAGATCCATACCATCTAGTACATAAATAAGAAAACACAATTTTGCATCAAACACTAAAAAAGAAATCATCTCTACCACAACTAAGAACAAGAACTAGGACTCTCCAAAAACTTAGCTAATAGATTTGCATTAAGAATAATTATCTTCATAGGTTGGTTTGACTCCTTCATTGACTTATTCATACATCACCCTTCCCTCAAATACCTAATGAACCTCCTTTGAAAGTATGTCTACCTCTGACTCTTCTTCTCTAAAAACATGAGAGAAAGAAATTGACTTGAAATTGTTTGATATGTCCTTTATGTCATCCCCGAGGGGTTTTAAATGAATAGTGATAATTTGTTTAGACCCATTCATCCAAATCACCACTAACTTTGATTCTCCGAAACCCTACATATTTCTAACATTTTTATCCAAATAATCCTTTCGTAAAAGTCTAAGAGTTGTGAACACATCAAAGTTGTTTGAACCCGTTCCCAAAGTTGCCTTCATATTGATTGAATTCTTTTAGAAAGAAATAAAATGCACCCTATACTATTTTTCTTCTAAGGACCTTGACTTAAGCCATAAAAAAAACCTCAAGATTAATCCTTGGTAGTTATAATATCCCTCAAGTGTCTTTCAACTTTCTCAATTACTAGCATTTGTAAGAAGAAGTCAAACCTTTATTTTGAAAGGCTATTTGGAAAGAAGGAATCCATTTGACATCGAACAACATAAACTTTCAAGCTACCAATACTCCCCACTAAGACAAGAAAGGAATTGCATGTCGTTCCTTCAAATCCTTTTTATTCCCCAATATCATAAGAATTCTTCCATAGAGTCTCTCATCCACCCATCCTTCACACCTATAAATTGTTCCACTTCCAACCACACCTACTTGACATAAGAGAATTTTATTAGAAGATGCATTGTAGATACACCATAATCCATACGCATAATGCAGATTCCAAGCCCCCATTTGGCACATTTTTTCATATTTTTCCATATCAAAACATTATCCATTATTTTTAACCACAAAAACAATTTTGTTTTCTTTAAAGCTTTCACCTTCCACTATTTCTTTCACCACCAATATTTGTTTTTTATGTCCATTGAAAAATTGGCTTAATATCCTCCTCTGTAATTCATGAATTCTTATCAAGCTTTCAATATAATAATTTCAAATAAGACCTTCTTCAAACGTTAACCCAAAATTATATTCCTTTCTCCATCTATGCTACCATAAACTAGTGTTCCCTTAATCTACCACTTGATTAAGTGTGAAATTTTATTTGTCCTATACTATCTTTACTATAATCTTTCTAGTAACTCATGAGCATTTTTGCAACCAACCCTCTCTTACTCCCTAAAACCTACCTTCCATACCCACCGTCTACCCAATAAAGGATAGGACTAGACCAAATCCTTCTAGTGTGGAAACATTACTAATGAATTTCCTTTGATTTTTAAATCCAAACGATTATTGGCCTTTGATTTATATATTTCAAGACCATTATGGAGAAATTAGCCCATGTGTTTTTTTTTGAGATGTGGGAGAAGAATAAAATATAAATATATAATGAATGATAGATTAAAATTGATGTATTCTTTACAATGTGAGGAGCCAAAATATATATTTGTAAAGGGGAACTTTGGTACCTTTTACGAAGCATTATGTCTTTTTATTAGTCCCTGTCGAAGGCGTAGAGGGACTATAGCAATTGATAATTCGTTAACTTTATATTAGTTTGTCGTTTGACTACAAACTTTTCATAGTTTCTAATGTTCAACATAGAGAACTAAAAACATTATTTTTTATATAATAAAAAAAACTATATATGTTATGATCTGATTGGATGATAGATTTGAGGTCTTATTGCCAGCTTCGCTATTCCCATTGAATTATATGTTGCCATATCCAAAATTTTATCATGTACGATACTTTTTTTATTTGTACTAATCATATTGAAATGTTTAGATATCTCAGGTTTATAGTGATCGATAATTCCAATGTTTATAACCTTATATTGTGATTTATTTTTTTTATTTGTGCTACTATTATTATTATTACTCCTTTGTATTTGTATTGAAATATATTGACACATTTTTTGAGGTGCTTGAATAGGCCTGTCATCTTAAATGTTTACATGACGTGAGGTCCTCAAACAAGCCTGACAGCTTAAATTTTTGCATAGCATGAGGCCCTTAGACAGCCTCACAACCTTAAATGTTTATCTAAATATGCTTCTTGGAGTACATTTTTCCTCAAAAATTTTCATACAATGTTGCAGTGAATTTGGACAATATTGTTGTCCATCGCTAGTTGAATAGGAATTGTATGTTTCATCCTCCTTCTAGCCTTGGAATGAAATTTTGTCATCATTGAAGCTACATACATTGTTTGTTGGTTCGGTGAGTACTTCTTCTTTGTTGGTTCATCGGTTGTTGTTTGTTGTTGTTGTTTGGTTCACAATTCGACCTGGGCTTCTGCCTTTCATTGTTTCAAAGTAAGTTTACATGCCATAGTTTCATTTTCTATTCCTTGTTTGTTGTTCAGTGTTTGCAGTTTGCAAGTAAGAATGTTTTCTTATTTCTACTGGCATGCTCGCCATATGTTTCCGGTTCCTTCTATGCTTCGGTTGTAGTTTTGTAATCGTTGGAAATACATATGTTGTTTAGTGGTTCGGTGGTTGTTGTTTGTTCGTTGGTTCATCGGTTCGTCAGTTGTTGGTTGTGTTTGTTTGGCTCAAGTTTATGATTTGGGGCCCTAGGGATGCAGTTGAGCCTATTCGTTATTTCTCGTTGGTTTGGTGCTTCCTATTTTATTTTGTTTTCTTCGGCTTTGCAGGGTTGGGGTCCTGCGCCGACAGTTGGAGCTGTTTTTTTTTATGTATTATTATTATTATTATTATTATTATTGGCACTTTATGGTGTTCAGCCCCTGCACCCACGAATGGACACGCGTTTTTGTTATTTGTCGTGTCTGGCGAGGTCGATATCTGTTTTGCTATGAGATTTTGCTGGTACTTCAGTGTTGACATGATAGAAAATAGTTGCATGAAAAATAGTTCGAGAATTACATGTGCAATTGCAATATCCACTATTTTTTTGTTAAAATAAAACATATGCAGGCTACACTTATAAACCATGTATGGTGAAATGTTCCCATATGACAATACATGTTCTTTATCCTCTACATAGACTGGTGTGATCGTGATACAATTTTTCTTGTACTTGAGATATGATATGTACAACAAAGATACTGCAAAATTATATTTCCATGTTTGGAAGCATATCTGGGTAGTTTGCCACGGAAAACCAAAATCTTGTATCATGGGCACGACAGTCTGTGTAGAGGATAAAGAACATGTATTTCCATGGGTGGAAGCATATCTAGATACTTTGCCACGAAAAAAAAAAATCATTTAGCTATGGCCATGCAATTTCATAATATTTAGTGGCTTGTAATATATTTTGGGCAGGGAAAAAAATTATATATTTACAGTTATGGATGGAGAAGCGCAAAGGTTCATGTTTCTTCCTATCTTTTATTCTATTCATTGAGTCTCATTTATTGTATGTACATATTACTTGTTCTCTGGTTCATACCAGCTTCCATTTATGTTCATTGTATTTTGTGTGTTCCCACATTCAAACAAACATAATAGCTGGAGAAAAGGATGAAGTCTTGACTGCATCGGTTGATGAGGAGATGGAAAGGTACATGATTGTACTATTATTTCATATTGAGTTGTTTTGTATTTCATTTATTGTCTATGTATGTGTTCACCTAGTTTATTGTATGTAGATGTTGCGTACCTTCCTACATAATAACTTGTCTTCATTACATGTCTTCCTGCATATTAACTTCATTCATGTTCGTTGTATTTTTCCTGCATTCCTACATTTAAACAAACAGAATGGTTGGAGAGGACGATGGACTTTTTGGTGTGAATGTAGACTAGGAATTACAGAGGTGGATACCTATACTCTTATTTCATATTCCAGTGTTTAGTATCTCATTTACTGTCTGTATATTTGTTGTGCTTGTTATGTTTCTTTGCACCTTTTTTTATTATTATTATTTACTTGTGTGTATATACTACGTATCTTTATGCTTATTCTCATGTGAATCATATTTTGTTTTTTGTTACATTGAAATAAATAGAACTATTTTTCTTTATTTTACATGTCTATCTTCATACTAACTTGCCTTCACGTCCATTGTATATTTGGCATTGCTACCTTGGAAGAAACAGGTTGGTTGGACATGAAGATGAATTGTTTTGTGCAACAACAGAGGGTTCTGTGGTACAATCTTTGAAAAGGTATACCAACTATGCTAGTAAATTAAATATACAAATCGGGTGGGGGCATATAATATTAGACTAGAAAACGATTACTTGGCAGCAATGGGACTTTGTGCCCTCCCCATTTCTACTTTTTCCATTTTCTATTATCCCTTTTGCTTTTTAATTTCTCTTCTTAGTGGTCTTTCTGAAAATGCCTTGGTGCGTTGGTTGGCGGACTAACGGGTTCACATTTATGGTCACACTTCTACCTTATTCCATACTTACCCACTTTGTGGATTGTGGATGCCAGGTTGGTGGGTTCAAAATTGCTCCCCTGGATTCCGGGGATCCGTGATATACATATTGTTCGTCGTGCCCCGCCATTACACATTTTTCCAGTCAAAAAATCAAAGGCATACAATTTGACCCTCGAGTCCTCATGTTTCCTGAGTATATCCCTTTACACCATATTTTGTATTCCATCTCCTTCCACCCTGCATGTGACATTAAGAAAGATTATGGACAGTATACAATGCATATGCTTGTTTAGTCCTTTTGATGTTCATCTACACATGCTTGCATCAGAAAAAGTTAGACTAGTGACATGGCCATGAGCAGTTAGTCATCCCAGACATTAGCAGACCGACAAGGCCAAAGGTAAATATGCATACATTATGTTCCTAGTATGTTTACCAAACAAATATCCTCATCTATTTATTCATCTATGGCATGGTGAATATGTTGATGTCATCTGCAATACATGGCTTTCAGTTCACAAGAAGTATCAACAAGTACGAGCGAGACATTGAACATAGCGCAGGTTTCATAGACTAAGAGGTGTGGTTGCAAAACTCTGGCTCCATAGTTCATCGAAGCTATGCGTCTACTTGTAGATTTATGCCAGTGAAAAAAGAATACAAAAAAATAATGCACACTACCATTCACTTTAGTTTTCCTATTCAAAAATTGTTACCAGGTATAGACTTGTAACACCCAAAGTACTATCAATAGGGGGCTTGAACAACCACCGAACTGGACTAGTATTCATCAAGGACATAATGGCCGTCTATAGCACATACTTGGACACGACAAACAAAACTAGATCCATTATGCGTGTTGACATGAAATACAAGGAGGCCATGATGATAGTCACACTGACTATTCCTACACAACTTGTCCAGAAATATGCAGAAAAGATATTGCCGGGTAATGGGATATCCATTACAAATTTTAATATATTGCCCAAAATAGTATATGACCGTGGTGATTGTGATCAGATTATTTCTCTCAACGAAACAAGTATTGTGGAAAAAATTCCCGCTATTTTTTCAGAATATTGTTTCATCCCGGACGCAACTATCAGCCAGCTTGCACAGAGCAATGATATTTACCCAATCGGAACCATTCATGCAGTTGTCACACTGGCGAGAAAACTTGGCTCGCAACACATTCTCCATATAAAAGATGGAGTGTCGGACAACAACAAGGAAATGGTATCGTTTTCCATATCTAATTTTGTCATTTACTTTCGCATGTGCATGTATCTCAGGTAAGTTACACCAATATTGCATTGTTCCATGTTGCAGGTGCAATTGTTCGATACCTATTCAAATTTGTTTTCGTAAATGGAACAACAATTGCATAAAGGGAAGTTTCCACTTATTCTCTTCAAAAATATAACAAAGAAAAGGGATGTTAGAGAAAGGATCTTTCGCACAACCCAACCAACATTTGTAATAGAGTTGCAAGTAGACATAGTACATGATCTGAAGAAACTAACTATCTCTACAACTGTTGTGTGTATACATCTACATAATCATCCTCACTTTTCTTATACAAATAACCTTCACCAAATTTTTGCGGCTTGTTTTATTTTATTTTTAT
>JZKD02S1993874.1:306652-324553 GCA_000966675.3 Picea glauca | reverse complement strand
ATAGATAGATAGATAGATAGATAGATAGATAGATATAGTACATTTTTCACAGAAGAATTCCGAGAGATACAATTTGACTGTCGGGGCCTCACGTCTCCTGTGGAACTATTGTCACCCCATTTTGAAGCGCGTCCATCCGCTTTCCATACTTCGCCATTTCTTTGAATTTCTTTCGTGGATCGTCGGGTTGGCAGGTTCAAGAAATATCCAATTCCTAATCGTTGTTTCCTGTGCCCGCGCCCTTTTGCAATTAGCAATTACCAATTATATATAAGATATTATTTCTAAGTATGAAATTATCAAGTGTTAATGCTAAACTAGGATTTGAGGAAATCTCTCATTAATACGCATAAAACCAAAAATTTTGGATGGTTATATTATTCCTTCCGAGTGTTAATTTCAAACATCATGGAATGTCAGTTGCGCGTTGTCAGGTTGGTCTGTTCATGAAATATTCAATCTTCATTTCTGAAAACGATTCTGACTGACCATTTCCCTATTTCATACTTAGCCACTTTCCTAAAATTCCGTAAATATACAAACCGGCAGTTGAACTGACTCATCATGCTCTCTTCCATTTTACACGTTTTGCGGTCAAAATTTCCGATATATAAAATTTGACTGTGGGACACTCGCCTCTCCTGAGTATCCCCCGTAACCCTATTTTGAATCTCGTCCGACTTCTTTTCAGACCTTTCTGTTCCTTCTTTGCTCTCCCCAGTCTATGTGACCTTCACACTTGTCTATAATAAAAAAAATATATATATCTTGTTTCTAAGTATGCAATTACTGACATTTAATTCTAACATCTCATCATGTAGGAACCATACAGATTGTCATTGATGGGCGAAATGCTTGAGGAAATCTCCTATTAATACGCATTAAACCAAGATTTGAGAGGGGTTATATTATCCCCTCCAAGTGTTGATTTCAAGATCATGAAATGTCGTCTACACGTCGTCGGCTTGGCACGTTCACGAAACCTCCAATCCTTGATTTCTCTTCATCGTACCCACCACATTTTCACTTCTAAATATGCAATAAGTAAGCTTTACTGCTAACAGTTCATCATGCACCACTCATACATATTGTCATTAATCAGCGAAAGGCTTGAGGAGCTTTCCCATTCATAAGAATTTAACCAAAATTTTGCGGAGGGATATATTATAGGCTGCAACTGTTCATTTCAACCATCGTCTAGAGCAAACCAACGTCCTCATAAACCTATGGCATCAGCTCGATAGCAGTTATGTGGAGATACAGTGAACAACTTCGGGTCTGAGGACCAGAACTTCCAGTGGTCCAGGGCATATTCTTATTACTCAACCCCTGCCACCCAAAACGAAATAATTTGGACCTTTGGGATTGCTCGTGTAGGCTGTGTCCCTGAAGTTTTTTACTGTAAGGAGATGGTCTCTTGGTGCGTCAATAAAAAATTTTCAGACAAAAGAATTATTCCACTGTGAGACCGCTCTTCTGTTTCTTTTTCACCTCAAGTCTTCCACCGGATGTTAAGATTGTCGGAGCCAACATTGACGTTCAGAGGAGAATATTGCAAACAGTTCCTAGCAAAGCCCAATAACAGGTTGGACCTCTTGCCCCATTTATTGGAAGACCCGATTGTAGTTCCTGAAGATATCACAAGCTTGCAGGTTAGTTCATTTATAAATCCATTCCACGAAATTTCCTGGTTGTTTACAAGAATAACGGGACAGAAGTCCACAACAACTGTTTCTGGGATGACTCTTTATATTTTGTATTTCATAGTCAAGGAACAAGCCATTTTTTATTGGGCCAAGTTAATTTCCCATGAAATCTCTTCCCAATTGTCAAGCTTCAAAAGGGAAAAGAAATTTTATATGTCATCCTACTTAGTTTTTGTGATAGCACATTGTTGTCAGTTTCCATAACTGTCTCTGTCCAAGAATGTCAACTAGGAAATCGACCTAGTAACGTTCTAGTAGTAGGCCTTGTGGAAGCACAAGGCCTCCCACTATTTTTATGAGGTTTTTAATGTCTTTGTGTCTGTTTTCAAAGTTTTGTTATTAGGAGAAGATGCTCCTCGCATATCTGAACAGGAAACCAGTTTTTTGGACAAGAAGGGGACACTTGAACATTTGGATAATTACACTGTGATAAGGATTTTTGGCTCTAGGGAAAAACCTGCTCTTCTTCCATGTCACATTACGGATAGAATGTTTGTTGCAGAAGTGGCATGACAATACAACTACTAGTTGCATCTATTCCAAGAGAAGAGAAAAAAAAAGCTCACTCCTCTGCCTTGGAAAGTTGGGGACTTCATGTTGAAGAACGTCAACAAAATTGACGAATTTGCAGCACATTCTAGCAACTTCAACCTAAGATATGTTGAAATCCTAAGAGGGTTTGACCCCGATAAAAAATTTCTACCACATTTACAAACACTTGGCTTCGACAATTGTTTTTTCAAAAAACACCTGTCCAAAAACAGAGAAACTGGCGGAAACGCTCCTGCTTCTGATGTCGGTGACCTAGACACACTACAAAGCAACACTAAATTGTACAGGCAATAGGGAAAAGGCCCCAATTAAAAGAGTGTTCAATTGATGAATAGCACTCCAAAAAGTACGACATCCCGGAGCATCGCTCCAATGGCCCACCACGGAAACAAAGAAACTCAGAGTTCTTCAAATAGAGGAGGAGATAATGACCCTCCTCACTCTAAAATTGATAGTTCTCACAAGCTTCTAGTAGACAAGAAGAGAAAAAAAGAT
Organism: Picea glauca; assembly: GCA_000966675.3. Classification (NCBI taxonomy): domain Eukaryota; kingdom Viridiplantae; phylum Streptophyta; class Pinopsida; order Pinales; family Pinaceae; genus Picea; species Picea glauca. The sequence goes on along the minus strand of JZKD02S1993874.1, from coordinate 321,800 downwards.
GTGGGACAGGCAGAAGAGCCTGAAATTCAGAGTGAGAACATGGAACTTGATCCTGATCTGGGTAGTGTACTCCGCTACCCTAATCAGCCTAGAGATTCCATCCAGCATAGTCATTCGATGGACATATCTGATACCGAAAATATTGATGAAGATGAATCCTTCATGTTCTAGAGCGTTGTTTTTGATAGCCAATCCAAAAAATTGATTATTGAAAAAAAAAAAATTAAAAAATAAGAAATTAAAATATCATTCAAAGGTTAACCTTGCGAACATGCGGTCGTCCCAAATCTATCAACTTCACATAGCGAGCGGAGACGCACTTCATGATTCCATTGGAGGCATCGAGGTCGAGAATGCCAGACTGAAGGACCAGGTCAAGGAATTGGAAGAGGCTTTGATTCCTATGCCATTGCTTGCCAATCCTTTGGCAATAGCCATGCCTACCACCCCTTCAGCCAATTTAAAAGGATCCTCCAGCCTCCTCGCATCATGTAGAGGATATGTGGAGAATAATATCAAGAAAAGAATGGAACTAGTTACTGAGGCATGGGAAACATCACAAACCATGACTTCCATTGAAACCAGGGCACATAATTTGCTCGAACATTTGCAGGCAAAGTTAAAAGATGAATAACATTTCTATTTAAACACAGTCCTTCCTTTTGGCACCATTGTCAACAACATGATAGAAACAAGAAGAAGACAACAAGATCTTCCATCCAAAAAGCAGATCGATCAATTAAATGCATGCTGGAAAGAAAAAGTGAATAACCTTCATCTCATTGTTTAGTCATCTGAACAAGCCATATCAAAGAAAGAAAAATTATTCACAAGGTTGTCCAGAATAAACTTAGCCGGAAGGACCAACGACTTCCAAGACCCCAACTTAATCGTCAACTCCTTTCCCTTTACTAGGAAAGACTTTGATAAATAGGTTGATATGTTTAAGGCATTATCTTTGGAAAAGTTTTACAGCATCCTTGAATATGGTCAAGATCACGTCGACGACTGGCTAGTCGACTATTCAGTACAAAATGAGGAAATTGATCAGGCTCTGCATAATCTTTCTATCGACTTCGGGGAATTAGAAAACAAACTTTTCAACATAAAAATCTGGAATGAGATCAACGTCACCCCAATGAGAAGCTACATTGAAGAATAACTCGAAAGGGAATTGAAGTAGGTTGTCGAAGAAAGGCAACAGGAAGTTGCCACAATTCCAGTAGTCATCAACGATATCAATGAAAAGGCATCCTCAAGAAAATAGAAAAAGGGGTCATATGTACCATCATCGTAATTCTACTAGTCGCATCCTGCTTTGTTTATCAACCCAATTATTCCACTTTTTAAAATAGAAATGTCTAGCCAAAGACTGATACCTTTCAATTTATTTATTTTTTCAGGTATTGCACTCTACCGTCGCCCACTTCTTCTTTCTATAGCCCTATTTCTTGTACATATTTCTCTTATGGTCCGCGGGAGCCCCTATCCCAGTCTATATGACAAATGCATTGAAATTTCCAGGAATATGTAACAGACTTTTATTTTTTGATATATTTCAAATAAAACTGTTTTTTTTATCTCCTTTTTATATTTATGTCCTCATACATTTTTATCTTTCACCAGTCTATATGACAAATGCAATTAAATTTCCACGAACTTGTAACTTATTTAGTATATTTCAAACTACACTACTTTTTTATCAACTTTCATATTTGTGTCCTCATAAATTTGTATCTTCCACTATGCACAAATTGTATTTTGTTCTATGTTTCAAAAAATAAATGGGGCTCTAGAGGCCACGTGTCATTTATTACATGGATACCACCTATGCTTCATGCTGCTTGCTACATCTCCACTGTAGTTTCCATCTACCTTTGCTACTTTTTCCTATCCCAATTCAACCCGACAGGGACTACACTACCACACAGCCTTGTTATAAATTCATTACTTTTCTTTTGTCTTTATTTTATTACTATTTCTTTATTTAGGTATCATAGCCTAAATTTATTATTATTATTGTTTGTATATAACATTGTTTTTTTTTTTAGAAATTACTTGTCCTCAAAGCAATTTTGGATGAATTTATTTTTCCTTCTGGAGATTGATCTTGATTATGGATTTTTTTTTTAATATTTGGGAGGAAGTGTGAGATTTGTGAGTTATTTTAACAAATGGCACAACCTTCCTAACCCATATAATTTGTAGTTCTTCCCACAACCTTCCTAACCCATATAATTTGTAGTTCTTCCCTTGCCATTTGAATTCCATAAATTGTTCTTGGAGGTTTGTGGTGTATGTGGCCAATTTCCTTAATCATTTTTCTCCTAACACCATGTTCATCCCAATAAGTGGAAAAATGTAACATCCAATTTGTAGTTCCAAGATTTGTATCTATACAAGGACTTTATGGCACCTTTCTTTTCCTTTTAGTTGTTTTCCACCAACCACTGTAACAATGAGATCCTTCACATAATATATAGAAAGGTCTCATTGTTTCATGATATTGATATCCATGAAATTGGGTGTACTACCAGCGTCTACTAAGATAGTGATATTTTTATTGTTTATGCTTCCCTTGAGTTTCAGTAACCTTGGTTTCATTCTTCCTGTAATTGCCACAAGTAATATCATGGGTTTTTCATCTTAAATGCTCTAGTTTTTTCCATTGTTCCTCAAATGAAACTGGGTAAACCTTACTATAGATGGTTTTGCTTCTTCCTTTCGGCTTATAGCTTTATTATGGGCCCTTGGTTATTCTTCCTTACGAGACTACCTAATGCATGTTATTGATGAGATCGGATACCTTTGGTCAATTTTCATCCTTATCAAGTTCTAACATGTCTTTTTTAATAGAAACCTCTACTTCCTTCCTTTATATAATATTGCAATGATATAAGTGGTTGTATTCACATCTATGACCTAGATCCCACTTCTTACCACATCTACGACAATTGCTTTCTTTCCTTTTTACTTCTTCATCAGAGTTTCTATTAGAGGTGTCTGATTCTCTTTCTCTCTCTCTCACACACACACACACACATAAAAATTATTGTTGTAGTTGTGTCTGGGTAACCACTTGTCTTTCATCATGAATAACCTTGTCATATCTTTGCAATGATGATCTTTTAAATTTTTATTTTTTTTAATTTTTCCTTATGTCTATCATTTTCCATTGTCATAAATCATACATTTTTAATTTGTTATGGATGTGTCACTTTACTTCAATCACATAAGATCATATTAATCATTCTCTTACTATCTTGTGTACTCATGTGTCTAGTACCTCCCAATCACATTTAAATCCATCCATGTTTCCCTTTTTATTGTAGTATGGTGAGTTCTAAAAAAAGATATTCATTTGTGATACCCTAAAATCTTTTAAAGAAATAATTCTTGAATATATCCCCACTAATCGAATACGATGACTTCTTCCACCACATGTATCAATTATATGTGTCTCCCTCAAGTTGCATGTCAAGTTTCATGGAGGAATACTTGTTTTTTTTTCATCGCTATCGATATTATATATTATAGATTTCAAAATATTCTTTTAGCTTGTTAAACCATGCCACACCTTGCTTTTCATTTCCATTGAACTTTATAACTCTAATTTTTCCCTCATCAAGTACGCAAGAATTGGTTTATTTGTATAGGGTGGTAATTGGTTGGTGATTTCTAATCCATTAATGGGCATGCTCAATTGTGGGTTATTCATATTTGGATAACTCGGTTGTGGATTAGTGGATTAGATATACTTGAAGAAATTGGTTGTGGAATGGAAGTAAGTAGAGAGTGGATTAGTGGATTAGATATACTTGAAGAAATCGGTTGTGGAATGGAAGTAAGTAGAGAATCAACACTAGCTGAAAGCCTTAATATGAGTTCCTTTAGTTCGTCATGATCCTTACTAACTTGGCCCTTGAGTTTAATCTGCTCTTGATCCAGCTCATTATAGTTTTGTGTAATCTTTTGCTCTAGTTGGTCATGTTTCTAGTAAAATTCATTCTAGCATTCAGATTTTGTTTCTCTTCTACTTTATGTAATCTAGAAGTTATATCAGTTATTTTCCTAGCTACTAGAAGCTCAATATTTTTGCGCTCACTTTTCACTGAGATTAATTATTGTTGTACATTTTCATAATTCCTTAAATTTTCAAAATTGTAGTGTTATTGATGGTGTATGGAAATTATGGCTATTGCATGGATTGTATGGTTGAGTTGCGGCTGTTATATAGATTACTATGATTGTATGATGATTAATTGTTTTATGGTTATACAATCTCTAATTGAAACGTATGAATTTGAAGAATGATGCACATAAATGTGATTGTATGGAAATTCCTTATCAATTTGCGGATTGTATGGAAATTCAAGAAATTGATGATCATCACTGTGTATGGATGACAAATTACAGTGTGTGATATATGGTGACAGCTAGATCGTTGTTGGTGGACAGTGGTTAAGAGAGTACAGAAGATAATACAGTAGCATCTTGTACAACAACGATGAATATTAATTGTACATGGTGACTATATAGAAACTTTGATACAAATGGAGAGAGTAGCCCACAATTTGTTTTACTCAAATACATGTGAAGAATAAATAAAATATATATAATGAATGATAGATAAAGAATGATATATTTTTAAACAATGTGAAAGTACAAATAAATTTAACTCAAATACATGTGAAGAATAAATAAAAAAATATATAATGAATGATAGATAAAGAATGATATATTTTTAGACAATGTGAAGGTCCAAATAAATTTGTAAAAGGGCAACTTGGTACCTTTATAAAGGGTTATGTATTTTTATTATACCATTTATTGTTTTATTTTTGTTTTTTATAATTATTTCTTTATTTAGTTATCTTAAACTAAATTTATTTATTATTATTTTGATACAATATATTATATTTTTTCATAAGATTTTATGTGAGATCATTCTCCACAAAATTTTGGTTGCTAAATATATTTCAAAATAATAAATATTTATCAAGCTCTATTTTCTCTTCTCTTTTGCATTTTGCATTGGCAATTACCTTTCACTTGATTAGTGGAATCCATTCTAACTTTTTTCTCAATCCCTTAAATTTAAATACCATTTTCTCGATTTTCTCTAAAATCCATTTAGGTATGTATTTTAAAGTTTTCCAAAAAACTAGAATTGCTTCAATGACTAACTAAACCAAAGTTAGTCAACCTACCACCACTCCATAGCCATCTATTGCACTAATTATTGACTTGCCTCAATTTTTTCAACTAGCCACTCCCAATCCTTTATACCATACTAATTAAGTTTAAAAGGAAAACTTAGATATTTAAATCGATCATTGAAATCAATGCTTCTAAATGGGAAAATCTATAAAACATACCTCTCTAATTCAACAATCACACCTAAAAAGGAAATACCATATTTAGAAAAGTTTACTTCCATGCATGTAAGTGAGCTATATAAATCCATATTTTCTTTTAATTTGCTTTCTCCCCTCAAAGACGATTTTATAAATAATACAACACCGTCCACAAATAGTAAATGATATAGGTTTAGGTCTCTTCATGTAACACAGCCTGCCCCAAGATAGGTCATGCTACTACTAAAACAACCCAATTAAAATTTCTAATACCAATTCTAAATGCGGAAATAATACCAACATAAAATTGAAACTCATTCAACTATCCATACTAAATAAAAATGTAAATGCAACTACTTTAACTATGCACAGTAGCAACTAAGGACATATATAAACATTCAACCACATAAATAGAAATCCATATGCATCATTTTACCCACAACATGTGGCATTAACCCAAAATAACTCAGAGTAAAATGCACAATAACTATATCATCATCATTTAACATGAATAAACACAGCAAATAAGAACACTTATCTTAGAAAATATGCAACCTGTTATAGAGGACAAGCATTCCTCCCAACCATAGACTTGTTTTTCCAGTTATCAACAACAAGTCACCCTTGAGTTGGGGCTATGAATCCACAAGAGACTGTGGTCCCCAAGGCTAGCTAAAGTCCCCCTCTCAACAGTCCATTCCCCACAGCTAATTCCAATCCACCATCTCTCTTCCTCAGAACTTGCACAACCCAAGGGATATAATCCCCCTTCACTGCTCATTGTTCCTTAGGCCTTTCCACTCCCCTCCATGGATTCCAATAAAATTTGGACAAGAAAACTCTATGTTGGGACCTCAAGTATCCTACAACTACAACAGGAATTCACACAACGACAAAACACTTGCTTCTCTTTAAAAAATTTTAATAGAATGTTGCACACATGCCCACAACCTCTCTTCCCATGAAATTATAGCTTCAAATAGCCACCATACATGCCCACTATGGTTGCATTCAAGCTTTGGCACTCCAAACTCTCTTGTTGTCCAGAAATATCCATGTAAAACTTGCTCTACATGCAAAAATGTGAATGTCTAATTCTTCCCCCCTACCCATATGAATTTTCCTCCCTTTCTCTTTCTTGCTTGACTTACATTCATCCCCAAGATGATTGTACTTAGCCCCAATGCTCTCAATAACTATTGGATGTGACTTCTCACACCCACCCTCTTACATGAATTCAATGATTGAGATCTAGAACACTCAACAGGTAATGGAAGATTCATGGTAAGGATAATTTAGGAATAAATGGGTTTGGGTTTAATAGACATGGGTAAACTCTCCCCCTTGGACCCCTTCCCTCTATTGTGAAAACTAAGACCCCAAATCTTCTTTCGTGTTCATCTACAGTTGGTGATACATTTTATTTATTATATGCAATTTACATCATCTACATATTGCATTGCTTGTCCCTTGGCCATACATTACATTTACAATATACATTGCTAGTTTGGGGTTTGAAAATGAGGATTTTACATCCCCCCCCACAAAAAAAAACTACACTATCCTCAGTGCACATGACCATACAATTTACACATTGACATATATATAAAATATTACATCAAAACATTTGATAATTTTGTGGCTTAATGAATCACATAGAAATTCCAACTAGAAACTATGTTTTCCCCTCAACCTGCACATCGATTGGACAACAAATCTCAGAGTTGTGGCTCCAAGAATTCCAGCTTCCAAAATGGAGTCTTCATTTTCTTAGGTACAAATGTACATTCATTTTTCTTTGAAATTTGCAAAAATTAGTAGGTATTCTTTTCGCATGGATTCCTCGTGCTCCCACATAGCATCTTCAGGATCGTAGCAGGTCCATTGAACCTTTACCAAGTCGATGGATTTGTTCCTAAGCACTTTGATTTTCTGGTCTAGGATGCGCATTGGTTCCACCCAGAAGTCCCCTTCGTTTTCCACCTGGATCACAGTCCAATCAATCACACGATTAGGATCAGGCACATATTTTTTTAATAAAGACACATCGAACAAATTATGAATTCTCATGGATGTAGATAATGATATCATGTATGTAACTGCCCTATCTTTTCTAATACCTCAAAAGTCCCACAATATCTCGCTACCAACTTTGGGAAACTTCCCAAGTTTAGCAAGCTTCTCTTGAATTTAACTTTTAAAAACACATGCTCTCCCACTTTGAATTATCTATGTGTTCTTATTTTATTGGCATGAATATTCTTCATGTGATTTGGATATTTCAAATTATGTTTGATATTTATCATTTGTTCTTCCATTTCCCTCATTGATTCTATCCCAATCACAACTCAATATGTTGGGTTATCCCAACTTGCTGGTGTGTTGCATTTTTTTCCATACAATGCTTCAAACAGACTCATCTTCAATGATTCTTGATACCCATTATTGTTATCAAACTCAAGTAAATGAATATAGTCCTCACACCTATAAGGCTTGTCCACTACATACATTCTCAACATATCTTCAATTATCCCATTAATTCTCTCTATCTTCCCATATGACTCTAGGTGATATGTTGTACTGAAATTCAAATTGGTCCCAAATCCCTTAAATAACCCTTTCCAAAAATTGGGAGTGAACTTGGGATCCTATTCCGACACTATTTCCTTAAGAACGACATATAACCTAGTTATTTCTTTCATATAAATTTCTACAATATCAGTTGCCTTATGAGTTACTTTCACTGGAATGACATGTGTAGCTTTTGTAAGCGTGTCCACCACTATCATGATGGAATCATGTTGTCTTGTTGTCCTAGGAAATTTGGTAATAAAATCGATATTAATAACTTCCCATTTCCATTCAGGAATGGGAAATGGCTACAGCAATCCCACTAGATGTTTGTGCTCATCCTTTACCTTTTGACATTCCATGCATCTAGGGAAATAATCAGTGACATGTCTCTTCATACCAGACCAAAAATATTGTCCTATTACAGTTGTAATAGGTTTTTGGTATCATGGATGTCCAGCATATGGCACATTGTGCATCTCCTTTAAAACATGATTTCTTAATTCCCGAGAATTGAAAACATAAACTATGTTCTAGAATAAGAGGATTCCATCATGTTCTAGCTTGTAATCCTTATATTTTTGTTGTATGTTAAGCTTTCTTTAACTTGCACATAATGTTGATCTGTTGTTACAACCTATAGAATTCTATCTTTTAAATCTGTTATTTGCTCCCACGTAGCATCTTTAGGACCGTAGTAGGTCCATTGAACCTTTACCAATTCGATGGATTTTTTCCTAAGCACTTTAATTTTACAGTCTAAGATGCGCATTGGTTCCACCCATAAGTCCCCTTCATTTTCCACCTGGATCACAGTCCAATCAATCACATGATTAGGATCAGGCACATACATTTTTAATAAAGACACATGGAACACATTATGAATTCTCATGGATGTAGATAATGCTATCATGTATGCAACTGGCCCTATCTTTTCTAAGACCTCAAACGCCCACAATATCTTGCTGCCAACTTTGGGAAGCTTCCCAATTTTAGAAAGATTTTCTTGGCTTTAACTTTTAAAAACAATTGCTCTCCCACTTTGAATTATCTATGTGTTCTTATTTTATTGGCATAATTCTTCTTCATGTCATGTGCATCTTTCAAATTATGTCTTATCTTTATTGTTTGTTCTTCCATTTCCCTCATTGATTCTAGCCCAATCACGACTCTATATGTTGGGTTATACCAAATTACTAGTGTGTTACATTTTTTTCCATACAATGCTTCAAACAGACTCATCTTCAATGGTTCTTGATACCCATTATTGTAATCAAACTCAACTAAATGGAAATAGTCCTCCCACCTATAAGGCTTGTCCACTACATACATTCTCAATATATCTTCAATTATTTGATTAATTCTCTCTATCTTCCCATCTAACTATGGGTGATATGTTGTACTGAAATTCAAATTGGTCCCAAATCTCTTAAATAACCCTTTCCAAAAATTAGGAGTGAACTTGGGATCCTGTTCTAACATTATTTCCTTAAGAACACCATATAGCCTAGCAATTTCTCTCATATAAATTTCTACAATATTGGTTTCCTTAAGAGTTACTTTCACTAGAATGAAATGAACAACCTTTGTAATCTTGTCAACCACTACCATGATGGAATCATGTTGCCTTGTTTTCCTAGGAAATTTGGTAATAAAATCGATATTAACAACTTCCCATTTCCATTCAGGAATGGGCAACGGTTGCAGCAATCCCACTAGATGTATATGTTCATCATTTACCCTCTGGCATTCCATGCATCTAGAGAAATAATCAGTGACATGTCTCTTCATACCAAGCAAAAAATATTGTCCTCTTACAATTGTAATAGGGTTTTGGTATCTCGGATGTCCAGCGTATGGCACATTGTGCATCTCCTTTAAAAAATGATTTCTTAATTCCCGAGAATTGGAAACATAAACTATGTTCCAGAATAAGAGGATTCCATCCTCTTCTAGCTTGTAATCCTTATATTTTTATTGTACGTTATCTTGTTGTAAGATTTCTTTAACTTGCACATAATGTTGATTTGTTGTTACAGCCTCTAGAATTCTATCTTTTAAATCTACCATGTACATACTAATGGTTGTAACATGCATTTTATGCACCCTTCCATTGAGTGCATCAGCCACCTTATTCTCTTTTCCCTTTATGTGCTTGATATCAAAGTCATATTCACTAAGAAATTTCAGCCATCTAGTATGTCTATCATTTAGTGTTGGTTGTTTAAACAAGTATTTTAGACCAATATGGTTTGTCCTCAACTCAAATTGTTTGCCCATAAGGAAATGCCTCCACATCCTTAAAGCATGTACTATAGCTACCAATTCTAAGTCATGCATGGCATAATTTATTTCATGCTCCTTCAATTTTATGGAATCATAACAAATTACATTTCCATTTTGTGTAAGGACTCCATTGAGCCCTTCCTTGCATGTATTTTTGCACACAACAAAATTTTCATCTGGATTTGCAACTTTTAAAATAGGTGCACTTGTTAGTAAATCCTTTAAGCACTAGAAATTTTCTTCACACGTAACACTCCATTCAAATTTTACTCTTTTCTTTTGTAAAGATGTTATTGGGTGTGAAATCTTGAAGAATGCTTCAATGAATCTCCTGTAATAACTAGCTAAACCCGTAAATGACCTAACCTTTGAGATGTTTGTTGGCGCTGGACAACTCTTGATTTCTTCAATATTTTATGGATCCACTGCTATGCCATCTTCTAAAACAATGTGACCCAAATAATGGATCTTCTTTTGATAAAAAGTGCATTTACTCAATTTGGAAAACAATTGGTGCTCTCTCAACACTTGTAGCACCATCCTCAAATGTTGTTCATACTCCTCCTCTATCTTGGAGTAGATAAGAATATCATCCAAGAATACAATGGCAAACTTGTCCAAGAAATATATGAACACCTCATTCATCAGACACATAAATGTAGTGGGCACATTTGTCAACCCAAAATGCACCACTACAAATTCATAGTGTCCATACCTTGTCCTAAATGTTGTTTTTCTAGTATATTCTTATATGATTCTAAATTTATGATAACTAGATATCAATTCAATATTAGAAAATATATTTGCTCCTTTCAGATGATCAAAAATATATCAATCTTTGGCAAAGGATATTTTTTGTTGGTTGTGACCTTGTTCAATTATTTGAATTCAATACATAACCTCAACGTTCCATCTATTTTCTTAACAAAAATAACTGGGGAACCCCAAGGAGAAACACATCAGCGTATGTACCCCTTTTTCAACAACTCTTCTAGCTACATTTGCAACTCTTTTAGATCTTATGTGCTCATTCTATATGGATTTTTGGATATTGGGGCAACTCCAAGAATTAAAGCAATAGAGAAATATATATCCCTTAGTGGAAATCCTGGAAACTCCCCAAATACATCTTCATACTCTTTCAAGACTAGATAATCTTCAAGACTTGGATCCTCATCCTTTATTGGTTCTTCCATATGGGTTGCATGTATCTGACACCCTTTTCTAAAACTTATTTTCAGCTGCAATGCTAAAATCTCTCGAATAGATATAGGCCTTGGAATACCTTGCACTGCCATTGAATTCCCTTCCTCATCAAGATATGTGAAATCCTTGTTATAACAATCTAAGACAACACAATTATTTTCTATCCAATCCATACAAATCAAGCAATCATAAGACCCAAGTGGTATGATGTTCAAATATGCCTTAGTGTTGACTCCATTCATGTTTATTGGGAAATCTTTAACAAGCTCATCAATTCTTCTCTTGGTTCCGGTATCTAGTTGAACTAACCAAGATTTTTCATGCTTACATTTCTTCAATTTAAATCTTTCAAGTAGATTTGGATATATATAGCTATAACTAGCTCTAGAATCAGTCAAAATAGTTGTGGGTTGATTATCAATCTGACCTTCCACTTCAATCATGTGGGATTGATAGTCTACTTGTATATTGTCCAAGGCTGCATAGATCCTTAGCATGCTTCCACCCACGTCCTATGTTGTCTCCTCCTGCTTGATGATATGCATAGTCCTCATCTTTACTTCTCAGTGAGGACAACCTTTATATATGTCATCTCCTTCACATCCCCGACACTTTATGGGTTGTTGGCTTGGCCTCTCTCCCAAGGAATATATCATTTTTCAATTACCTTGAGATGGTTTCCATTGTTGATATGCTTGAGATATATTCCTTATGAAAGGTGGCTTGAATCCTTTCTTCCTTTGATCCATCTTGCCTTTCTTCTTTCCATCCCAAGCCATTTGGAAAGATGGTCTTCCTTTGTTCTGACCATATAAATACTTAGTTTTCCTTATGGATTATTCCAAAATCTTGTGCTCATCAAACTGAATTTCATCCTTATAAAAGGATGGAAATCCACTTAGGAACCTCTAAATGTTGACCCTCTTATCCTGGATGAATCTCACAAATTTGAGAAGTTCCAAGAATTTCCTCTCATATTCATCCATGGTCATGTTCCTAAGTTTGATTTTAAAAAACTATTGCACATTATTTTCATAATATTGCTATGACAAGTGTTGTTGTTGGAAATATTACTTGAACCACTTCCAAGAAATTCTCTTCTCATCAAGGTGCTTAACCTGCTTAAGCCAATCCCACCACATACATACCTTTCATTGAAGGTGGTAGGATGCAATTCCAACTTCTACATTTGATGAGTAATCATGCAACTAGAAATAATTCTTCATTCCTAGCATCCATGCTTCTGCATATTCTCCTTTATTTTTCTCTCCATCAAATGATGGTGGATTGATCTTTCTCATCTCCCCTTGCAAGTTATATGACCCATGTCTTCTCCTCTAATGCCTGATAGGAAACATACTTGGGATTATTTCCAAGATTGAACGTGCATATGTTCTTCTGGTCGAGTTCCCTATGGAATTATTATTTTAATGCCTACTAACACTCCTTGATCATCTAAATCCTCCATGATCATCCCTCCTATCATGAGATCTAGATGCTTATACTTTCCTTGCACTAGCTTCTTACTTTGTGCCAGAATCTTTGTTAACGTAATTGTATAGAATATTCAGGCTCTAAAGTATCTCCTTCTAATCTTTCGTGATATTTTCATTATCATCCCTATACCTTTGCACTTATCTTTGTGGGATTCTCATAGTTGCAGGCTCATGTCTGTCTCGTCGTCCATTAGAATCTATCTCAGCATTTCCCATGCTGCCATGCAGACCTCTAATATCCTCCCCATGGTTGTCAGTCTCGCCTGCATCCTCCATATCTCTATTTCTCATATATTAGGAACCAAATTATGCTTTCCTTTATCTCTAATTCTACAAGAATGTGCATGCAACAATTGATGTTATAATTAGGCACATTGAAAAATATTTATTAGATATATTACAGGTCAATCTTCATTTCAAGTTATGAAAAACACAAATGAACACATCCAAATTCTAGGTTGATATATGTCTTCTCCTCCTCAAGAGCTTTCCAGTGTTTATTTGTTTTTCTCAAAACTAAGCTTTGACTTGAAAGTTATGGTCTCTGGAAATTTAGACTAGTTTCTCATTTTCCCATGTATGCTACAGGTGTATTATTTATCTTCCTGCACGTGTTTATGTTCCTAGACTCCAAATCTAAATTCACATCTATATTCTATGGTTCATAACATTTCCATAGACTGTTATTGTGCCCCAAACGGACCTCTAAGCAAGGATTTATTCCCTCCATAAGTAAAATATTTACCTTAGTTCAGTTAATTATTTGGGTTGGTTTTCATTGATGTCAACCCTTGAAGAAAGTCTGGTAGCAAATTTTGGTAGCACAAAGGTTTGGGTAATGGACCCAAGTTTGTTTTATGTATAATGGTATGATTTTTAATATATTTGAAGGTAATACTATTCTAGATGGATGGTACATGTCATTCATTTCTGGTGGTATGTGAAATGTCACATAACTCCTAATGGTTAGAGAGTTATGGCCATGTGAAGTTGGAGAACCCTCATGAGTCATCTAGAAGCCTCAAAAGGTCAATGTAGTCAAAGTGGTTGCAAAGAAGAAATTATTTAAATAAGACTATTCTATATGGATAGTACATGTCATTCCATTTCTGGTGGTATGTGGAATGTCACATGATTCCTCACGGTTAGAGATTTATGGCCATGTGAAGTTGGAGAACCCTCATGAGTCATCTAGAAGCCCCAAAAGGTCAAAGTAGTCAAAGTGGTTGCAAAGAATAAATTATTTAAATAATAAAGTGAAGTGATGAGTGTACTATAAGTCAAAGTGGATACAAAATAAATTATTCAAACAATAAAGTTAATGGATAAATTACTGTGGACAAGTGGTTAGAAGTGGGTTAGCCCTAAAATAAGGAAAGTGGTTTGAGATGGTTAGAAGGTAACCCCTTGAGGAAGCTACATAAAAGTATAAATAAGAGGCAAGGGTCTCTCATTTTAATTACACTTGAGAATATTGAATATATATAAGTGATTGAGGTAACCAAAGGATATCTAAGGTGAATTTCAGAGGGAAGGTGAAGTAAAGAAGGCCGAAATTAAATGGAGGATAAATTCTTTTGATGATGTTTTCTAAGGTATGTTATTTACAGGTCATCTCACCATTTTCGCAATAATTTTTTTTCTAGAATGATTCAGACCACAAAATATGGAGGCCATTGAGGAAACATATCCAAGTAGTTGTGATAAAAAAATTATCTTGTGGTTTGTTGTATTTTTGGAGCTACACTCCATGGAAAATATGATTTGTGGCTAGTCTTGAAACTAGTCTAAAACAAGTGTTTCAGGTAAAAATGTCATAACTTCTTCATAACATATCCAAATTCAGTAAGACCAAATGTATCTGTTATAGTACATTATTTAGTATTCTTTGTACCATTTTCATATCCATACAACAAATATTCTGTGCGGGGCACACTCTACAAACTCGCTACCTAGAATAAGCCAGAATTCAACAAGGTATGCCATTTTTGCTATATCTCCCTTTCTGAGAGGTTCCAAGCAGTGAAACCTAGAGGAATTCCATAAAAAACATTGAAGAAAATTGTAAACTATTTTTAGATCTTTATCCATTACAAGTACATAGTTATGATTATTTGAAGTTAGGGTTGTTGACTAATCCAAAATTAGTCATGTGAGACTAAAGTAAAGTTTGATGAAAATGCTAGTCTCTTGTTGTTAAAGTTAAGGAAGGTTTGCAGGTATGTGATCATA
>JZKD02S1993874.1:244520-306602 GCA_000966675.3 Picea glauca | reverse complement strand
TTTGATGCATGATTTGGTACATATTTGGTGCATAGTTGATGCACTCATTGATGGTATAGGTTGAGGTACAGGTTGATGCATGGTTGATTCACTTGTTTATGGTACAGGTTGATTATAGGTTGTTTATGGTACAGGTTGATTACAGGTTGTTTGGTGTAGGTTGATTGGTATAGTTTTACAGAAGCATATCTCATAGTGATAGTGTGGCAATGGTTCCATCATTATACTTCTACGATAGGGTGGTTGGATGGGGCAATGACAGGTGTTTGTAGCCGGAGAACATAGGGGGTTGTAGCCTCCTTCTAGTTGTAGCCAGAGAATTGGGGAGTTGGAGCTTTCCTCAGGTTGTAGCCTGAGAAAATAGGGGGTTGGAGCCTCCTTCCAGTTGTAGTTGGAAAACAAAGGAAGTTGGTGCTTCCAATGAATGTAATTATTAAAGAAATATAAGAAAAATATTCCTGTGGTTTTGTCTCACTTTGGGTTTCCACGTAAAAACACTGGTGTACTGTGTATGTGTATGATTGATCATTTGTTCATTGTTTATTTACTCTGCAACTATTGTATGATAATGCTACATTGACATAACACTTGCATTTTATGGTTAAAAAGGATTAAATTTCTCTATTACTGATTCACCGCCCCTCTTAGTAATCCAACAATTGGTATCAGAGCAGGTTCCTTCAGGAAACATTTTAACCACTGGAAGGAGATCATAGATTATTGTAAGAATGGAGTACCATTGTTTAATGGTGAGAATGGTTTAAAGTATGAGCTATGGGGTGGAATGATGAAAGTATTTTTACAGGCACATGGGTATTATATTTGCCTATTAGTCGTTATAGGATATGATAGTTCAAAAAGGGCAAAGACTGCAGCCAAGAAGGAATTGAAGAAGAATAACAAAATAGCAATGGATTTCATCTGGGAAGGATTACCTAATCCAGTAAGAGAAATGGTTGGTATATTTTCACCATCCGAAGAACTTTGGGATAATTTACATTATATATATTCTTCACCCATCAAAGATTTAGAAAATGCCAAAGAAGATGTAGGTACATATCAAGAAGAAATATGTTCACCATGTCAAACATATTCAAAAGATGAAGAGTACATAATCAACAGAGGTATGTTTTTTTTTTTTTTTTAATTGTGAAAAACGTGGACATATTGTAATAGAATGTCATGAAGGAAATGAGACAGAAAAATTTATTGAAAAAGAAGACAATTATGAAGAAGAATTGATCGGTGCTTTAGATGAACTAAGAAAAGAAAGAGAAGAAATCAAGTAACTCAAGAAAGAATTGATGAAACAAAAGGAAAGTGCTCACATTTTAGAAGTAGCCAAAAATATAGAAGAAAATCTTAAAGATCAAAAGTAGTATTTTTAATCCAACATAGCAGCACAGAAGGAAGAAGCAGAAATGAGAGAAAATATATTGACAGATCATCTTAAGGAAAGAAATAATGATCTAAACCAGCTTGAGGTAGAGTTTGGTCAAGAAGAGAAAGGACTTGAAGAAGAAATAATCACATTAAAAATCCATCTTGAAGAAGCGAAAAGAAAAGAAGAAGTCATGAAGTCTCAGATAATGAAGAAAGAAGAAGAGGTTGAGAATATTGAAGAATAAGTTTTCACATTGAGAAATAAAATCGTCAAGCTCAACAAGAACGTTGAAGAGACAGTAACATCCACATCAGTTATATAGAATGAAGAGAATCACTCTAGGTTGCTACAAAAGAATAATGAAAAAAATAGAAAGAGTTGTGTAGAAGTACTCAAAGGAAGGAATCATGGTCAACCAAAATCTAACAAAACTATTAAAGATACATCTTCAAGAAGACCATCCATGTTCAAGACAGAAAGAAGCTTCAATCATGATCATGATCAGTCAATGTAGAAATTCATAAGGACTATACCACAAAGAAGATCATTCACTCCCAGGTATGCAAATTTCTTTTATGGTCATTGTTTTTATTATACTAATTTTGGACATAAGGTTGCAGATTGCAGGGATTATAAAAATGTTCAAGCAAGAAAAATGTCTATCTGGCCCCACATAACATTGAATGTTACAAAATTCATAACGATGGACACATAGATAGTGATTGTAGAAGCATGATTGATACTTACATGAAAGACAACATTGATATCAGATATAAGAAAGTATGGATAAGAAAACACGAAGAACAGGTGAACAAAGACCAGGTCCCAAATATCGAAAGATTGGAAATGAAACGAGATGAAGAAAATTCTACAGAGAAAAGGAAATATGTCAGATATAGAAAGGTTTGGAAAATAATTGAAAGAAAAGAAGGAAAGATAAATAAAGAATAGGTTCAAGAGATTTTACTTTCAGGCATTGTAGTGAAAGATGAATCCACAGACATAAAGAAAGAAGTCGGAGTTCAGAGAGATGATGAATCTACCAATGAATATGATGATGACTACACATTAGAGCAGGAATTGTTCTGAGCCATCTGGCTTAGAGACTCCTAGGTAACATGAATATTAGACAGGGGGGGTTTATGCGATAGCTGTGACAGACCAAAGACCCATCCTTCGAGCAGCTTGCAAAGTTTGAGTAGAGAGATCTAGTGCAGTCAGTTAGCAGAAGTACAGTTTGATAGTTGTAGTAGTGAAGACTTTATGATAGTATAGAAATAAATGGGTCATCATTATGAACAGTTGTGCAGTAGAGTCTTGGATAGTATGGACAGAGATGGATTTGTAAGAACACTTAGCAGGTTTGGACAGATATATGAGAGTGGACGAGAGCATGTATTCATAGATTGGTTCAAAGAGTGGTTCAGAGACAAAGGAACATTATGGATGTTAATTACACAGGAAAGGGTTCGAAAAATGCTAATGGATTCCAAATTGACAGATATTTTTTGGACACATGAAGTGCATACAACAGTTCACATTCAAAATAGAGTAATGCTCAGAAACAACAATGACAAAACTCTCTACGAGCTATGGAAAGGAATACCAACAAATGTGAAGCACTTCAAAATATTTGGAAGCAAATGCTACATCAAAAGAGAAGATGGAAGAATGGGAAAGTTTGACTCTCGTGTTGACAAAGGAGTTCTTGTTGGTTACTCAAGTACGAGGAAATCATACAAGTGTTACAATCTGAGGTTGAACAAAGTTGTGGAAATCATCAATGTAACAATTGATGAAACATGTGGACGAGAATTAAAGGAAGAAGAAAATGAATCAATGGAACGGCTTTACGAAGAAGAAGTAGAAGGGGAACATGAAGAGGATAAGACAGAAGTAGAAAAGAAATTTCAGCAAGTGCCTCCAAAGACACCTAGCAAATGAGTATAGAAGAATCATCCATCATATTAGATTATTGGAAACAAAGATGCAGGAGTTGAGACTAGAAGAAGAATTCGTTCACCAGAACAAATGCACCTAACACTCTTATCTATGATTGAAACAAGCAATTTTGAAGAGGCTAGCAAGGATGAATTATGGAATAAGGCCATGGATGAAGAATTGGATCAAATAGAGAAGAATGATACTTGGGAATTTGTTCCAAGACCAAAGAATAAGAATGTGATTGGCACAAAGTGGGTTTTTAGAAATAAATTGAATGAAGATGGACATGTTACAAGGAACAAAGCTAGATTGGTATGTAAAGGAAATGCACAAATTGAAGGAATCGACTTTGAAGAGACATTTTCCCCAGTTGCCAGAATGGAAGAAATCTGATTGATTTTAGTTTATGCATGCTCCGAGAATATTAAAGTGTATCAGATGGACATGAAATCAGTTTTTTTGAACGGGAAACTTGAAGAAGAAGTCTACATCAAACAACCAGAAGGATTTCAGTTGTCAGAGAATGCATATTATGTGTGTAAATTGAAGAAGGATGTGTATGGTCTATTAGCACTCCGTAATTTCTCAGGCTGAGGAAGAAATTGACAGAGGTAACCACAAAACCACTTGGATTCAAGGATATATCCCTCCAAGACTCAGAGAGGGATCTCTTTGTATGATTTAAATTTGTTTGGATTGGATATTAGGCTAGTTATCAGAGTAGAGGGTTTTCTTTTGAATTTTTGGTTGGGACAACAAAAGAGGGCATTGGGAAAAATGGAGTCAACAAGGTTTAAGGTGATCGAATGAAGGAATAACTGAGCTCATATATAACAAGTCAAGGTAGTCATGTTAGAGGATCCTTGTATTTTGTGAGATGGAAAAAGAGGAACAGATTAGGGTTCACTTCAAATGTAGAGCATTGCTACCTGAATTCTACATCCAAACTTCAGAAGAAAACCTGAATATTGGTTTAAGCCAGAAAAGGGTGTTTGAAACAAATCATGAACTTAATCTTCTTATAAACAATAAAAGAAAGAGACAAAATGTGAAAACAGAGAAAAACGGATTACATCAAGAAACGCTTCACCACATAGATATGACATAGGAATCTTGAAACATAATTCCTTTGTATTCATAAAAAAGAATCACTTGAAACCTCTTGACAATCTTTACAATGAATGGTAATATTTCAATACCATTTTTCCTTTCAGGTCCAACCCCTATGCCATATTTCATTCTATATTTTATAATATCCTATTACATTCATATCCTACAAAGTAGGAGATCAAATCCCTTCTTTAACTGTTTCTAGATATTTCTGGAAAATACCTAATTAATGATCTATCCAAAATAGAGATTTGATCTCATTTCAAAATCATACGATACGGCCCCCAGGGGGGCAGCTCAATTGGCAAGTGCCGTGAAAATGAAGTTCCATGAGGTTTCGAGTTCAACTCCCCCCGACTTACAATGTGTGTCGCGTATGGGGCCTCGTGGCCACACCTGGAGGTTATAGTGGTAGCAGTTGGATAACACGGTCACGTGCCCAACTAGTTGTTGATTCCTCCAGACATTAAATAAATTAAATAAATTTACCAAAAAAAAAAAAATCATACGATACAGCCTGAGTTTCTAAGAGTATATTTGATTTTTACCACTGAAAGGGTAAAAATAGAAATAACTATCTGCTGACTACTACCCTAAATCTAGGGAAATTACAACAAAATCCCAAGAGATAGGTTATGCTTTGACTTTCTTTAATAAAACAAAACTAATGTGATATTAACCTCTGACACCAGCATCTTGAGGATGTGTTATAACTGAAAAATCGTTCTAGAAGCCTTCAAGAACATTGAGGAATCCATTTTCCTTGATCTAAGGAGTTTTTTGTGCTTTATGTTCATAACAGAACTTTCGGCAGCTGACGAGGTCAAACATAGTGTATTTAGCTGTCGATTTTCTAGGAATGATTTTCGGTAGCTAATTATGGACCTTGAAACTAATTTTAGCTGGTGAAACCTATAACTACTCCTGAACTGGTCAAAAATGGTTGAGTTCAATCATTAACCCTAATTCATCTATTATAATCACTTCATTTCAAATCAAGGGCTATTTCAACTAGACCATCAAGACTGGGGTGAGCTTTAGGTTTTATCTTTTTGTGAGCAAGCTTAAACCTTAAAACCTCATTCATGTTCTGCAGTCTACTATTATGTTTGGAGAGCTTCTTACTCTTGTTCTTTACAGTCTCATATTTAATGGCCAACCGATCCAATGCAGAACCAACTTTGAGAGATGACTTTCTAAGAGTCTCATTCTCTATTTTGATATGTCTTTCTAATACCTTTAACTCAGCCAATTCTTCTTTCATTTTCTGAACATTACGTTTTTTACTAACCTTTTTCTTGGATGATGTTTCAAGTATTCCCTTTTCTGGAGTTTCCATTTCTACAACTAATGGATCTAAATATGGCAGATTTAGGATATTTCTAATTGTGGCCTTTCCTTGATCCTTTGCATTTTTCCCAAATTCTAGATTCCTTTTTGTTTTCTTTGATTTTGATGGGGAAGCTTGTGTTGCAGTTTGTACAGGTGACAGTGCTCTCCTCTTTATTTTACTGGTTTTTTGAGAAGTTAATTATAGTGAGGAAGTTCCTCCTTTTTGTGGTTGAATTTCTTGTCCAAAATCTCCCCAAAACAAAATACAATCCCAAGTATTATTCCTTCTTTTGAGCTCCTCTAACACTATTAGTTTGATCAGGCCATGATGGGATAAATTGTTGCTAGCCTTCTGAGGTTTGGCCTGAAATTTGGAATCCATCTTGGTGAGACTCTTAAGAACATAAAAGGGCATAATCAAAGGTTTCTTACCAGTGAAATGAAGGAGAAATATGAAATAGTAAAGCATGGTCCTCCCATATCTCCCCTCACAAGTGATGTAAACCTGAATAATTTTTAACAATATTTGTCATTTATCCTCCAAGTAGCTTCTGGGAATATCCTTTTTCCATTTCATATTTTGATCCTCTTTTTTGAGAAATGGTCTGAAATCAATTTCCTTGACTGAGGTGTTCTTAAACCACGTTTCACCTTCACCAGAAATCTTTGTAGTTGCTGCTATACTGACTTCATATATTTGCATCAAAACAGGCCCGAGTTGAACTTTAAATCCATCAAAACTCTTGGAAAATGCCTCTGTGACACCCTGATGGTACCCCTAAAGTCTCTGGAAAAACCTGTAGCATCCAACACTTTGGAACAATTTACAAACCTAAGGGTGTGCCTCAAGGTACGTGGCATCCTGCAATTCCTTCCTCAGAAGAGTGCCTCTCGTTGCAATCTTCATGAACAGGACAGGTAAAAATGCTTTAAAATAGGTCGATGATAAATGATCTATGATATGCAAGGTGAGAGATTGACTTAGATAAGCATGAATGGCGGGATAAAACAAGGAAACTCAAAAACAAGAATCAACGAATGAAATCTTTGGGTGATTGTGGGTATATTTAAAACAACTTCAAAGAGGTAGTTAATTGGTTAAATCCATCAGCAGGATGATGATCATTTTTTTGGATCGATTGAAATTTTATGGGAATGATCTAGGGTTATCATCACTCGATTGGATAAGGGAGAAATGAAGAATAATCTTTTCTGAAATTAGACGAATGATGATTGAAAGTGGTTATGGATGCATATAAACGAATAATGATATGAGTACAATCGTCGATTAGGAGAATGACAAGACCCCTTAGATGCTTGAAAAATTCGGCACTTTTGGCAGCTT
Organism: Picea glauca; assembly: GCA_000966675.3. NCBI lineage: Eukaryota > Viridiplantae > Streptophyta > Pinopsida > Pinales > Pinaceae > Picea > Picea glauca. The sequence goes on along the minus strand of JZKD02S1993874.1, from coordinate 299,487 downwards.
ATGATAGGTATGAAAAATTCATTTAGCTACCGAAATTTTTAACTTTCAGTAGCTATCAGTTATAAAATTTTGACCTTTAGCTACCGAAAATTATATTTTCTACCATAATTAAAACATGAACCAAATTCATGAAATCCCTGATTATGCCACTCTAAACCTTCAAAAAACTCATGTGGATACATCATAATTCAAAACTTGGCATGGGACAACATCTAGCTCTAACCTTTAACCTGTATATATATATTTGAAGCATTGGATATACCAGTGGACCATTACCCCTGAGCACCTTATCATGAAAGCACCTACATCCTGATCAGAAAAAATTCTAAAATAGATGACTGGAAAACAGATGGCCTATATTATAGGACCCTAACATAGGCTCCAATTGGGGATGGAAGCTCCCGATGAGATGTCAAAAATCTCATATCTCTAGATTCATAGATCAGTGCCTTATCCATTGGGTTGATCCCAAAATCTGCATCTTGCTCTGTCTTGAAATCATTGTGACTGAAAACCAACTAGTCATCTACTCCAACTTTGATTGAATTTTTGAAGTGAAATTGAAATAAAATAGACCACATTCTTGCCCAGCAATCTTATTTGCACACTGTAAATATGATAATTGAAAGGATGCTTATCTGGTAAACTTATTTATGCACATATAATCTTATTCTAACCATTATAATGCTTGACCTTAATCAATATGGAATATCCAATATAACCAATCAAATATTGGATCAGGTACCTTGGCTCTTTCATTGTTTTTCACCAAACTCAGAAACAAATCTGTTAATGGTATTTGATAGATATTTCCAGCCTGATCTTCATTACAGGGAGCTTGGTAGACCTAGAAAACAACAAAAATGTTGGAAATGTATTGTGGCTCTGTGATGAACAATTTCTCCATATAGATAGCCACTGGATCAATATAGACTTGACCTATTTATGGGTATTCTGACTCAGTCAATTCAACTTCATGACCCGGTACTACACATGTGATCTCCATGTATTCAAACAACTTGGGGCATGTTTCCACTTTATCTGATGAGATTTGTAATGATACTTTTACTGAACAAGACAATGGAGCAGATTGTTTGATCATATCCATATCATAAAAGATTTTAAAATCATTATAGGTAAATGAATCATGACTTTGAAAACACAAACCATCTAACATATCAGCTATTGGGTCATGTAGTGCTTTAGATGGCTGCAACATTGGTTCTACTGACACCTCATGATTTCTCCTGTGATTATCAACCAGAATGTGACCAAGAATCCCTTTCACAATATGAAATGAATTAAATAATAAGGGTAGAGAATTAAACTGGTTCAATTCATCAATTGTTTCAGACTTTGTGATTTCATCTGAGATTTGATGCTCAATATGACTCAGGGAGCATACTTATGGATATAAAATAGGTTTTGTATCATCCTTTGTTTCCTCAACTAGTTCATTATAACATTCCTCATTCTTATTTTTCACAACCTTCTTGTAATTTTCTCTCAGAAGTGAGGCAAAGCACAAAGGCAGGAATTTTTCACTTACTTGGAAACCTTATGCATTTTCCTCCTTGCGGTCATGCTTAGTATGCAGAGTTTGATTTTCATCTTTGCATTGTAATAACTGGGATTTTTCTTCGCATGACGATATTGTTGGTTTCTTTGAACGATTAGCCTCAATCTCAACCATATAATCATCATCTTGATGGTCATATTTGGGTAGATCATATATATATGAAAGGTCATTAAACATGCACATCATCTCAGGTGATTGTTCCACTACCGGATGATTTTGAACTTCATTTTTGGCTATGTTGTGAATTGAGTACATGAAATAATCATTTGGTGGTTTAGAATACCAAGGTTGAGCTGCAAAATGCTTGGGGACATTGATCCTTATATTTTATGGAACTAATGGAACATGAGGTCTTTGAACAACAAGTTCCTCTTTCATGCTAATCGTATGCATCACTTCGTTGACTGTGTTTGTCAAAATATCTAGTTTTACCTCTGAAGATATCAAATGCTCTTTTTCTATTTTATCCTTCTTCACTGCCTTTAACTTTGCCTTTTTGTTCAGCAAGTTAGCTTCCACATCAACTACAATATTTTTCATTTCTTCAAGGGTTTCAGTGTCCCTTTATCTTAATTGGAATGCCATCTCTGGATCAAAGGCATATGGGTAGTGCAAGAGAGCTAAACTTGGGGGTGGCCTTATATCAGCAAGAATTGAATGATACACCTTATTGAACCTGGATGAAAAATGTTGCATTGTCTCCCCCGGTTGTCTTTTCAAGTGGTCATACTCTTCTAGGATGAGAAAAACATTTCCCATGACCACCCATATATCTAGGAAAACTTGCATAAATTGATGAAAATTGTTAATTCTTGCAGATGGAATATTATTAAACCATTTTTTAACTTTACCTTGCAAATATAGGGAAAACATCTTGATACAGACATAATCTTCTTCCACCTCAAACAGATCAACAAAATCCTCAAGACTTTTAATGTTATTTTCAATAGTGATCTTCTCATTTTCTCCATCAAACCTGGGCATATTATTGCAATAATTTGCAGGGAAGTCATGGAGTATAGGAGGTAATACAAGAGGCTCGTATCTGTCTGGAACTTTAACAGGTACTATAGGGATGGGCTCAATCCTTTGAGGCTCTTCAGGTTGAAACTGATCACTATGAATTTTAGAAATATACTCTTGACCAAGATCATAATAAGAGAGAAAATAATTACAGATAAAGCCAAAAATGTCTTGAATACAATTTGATCTTGAATACCTGATCTTTCCAGATTGTTTTGTCATGTTTTAGGTTCTTCCTCTAGTGGAGTCTTTGAAACTGATTGGATTTGATTGGATTCGTTAGGTGGATGATTCAACCTTCTTGTGTCTGATCACTGTCCACCATAAGTAATCAAATATGGAACTTGATACTCTTTTCTGAGGAACAATCCCCAGTATGGTCGCCACTATGTTAGCACTCTGTAATTTCTTAGGTTGAGGAAGAAATTGACAGAGGTAACCACAAAACCACTTGGAGTCAAGGATATATCCCTCCAAGACTCAAAGAGGGATCTATTTGTATGATTTAACTTTGTTTGTATTGGATATTAGGCTAGTTATGAGAGTAGAGGATTTGCTTTTGAATTTTTGGTTGGGACAACAAAAGAGGGCATTCGGGAAAATGGAGTCAACAAGGTTTAAGGGGATTGAATGAAGGAATAACTGAGCTCATATATAACAAGGCAAGGTATTCATGTTAGTGGATCCTTGTAGCTTGTGAGATGGAAAAAGAGGAACAAATTAGGGTTCACTTAAAATGTAGAGCATTTCTACCTGAATTCTACATCCAAACTTCAGAAGAAAACATGAATATTGTTTTAGGCCAGAATAGGGTGTTTGAAACAAATCATGAACTTAATATTCTTATAAACAATAAAATAAAGAGATAAAATGTGAAAATAGAGAAAAATAGATTACATAAAGAAACACTTCACCACATAGCTATGACACAGGAATCTTGAAACATAATGTCTATGTATTCATAAAAAAGGATCACTTGAAACCTCATGAAAATATTTACAATGAATGGTAATCTTTCAATACTATTTTTCCTTTCAGGTCCAACCCCTATGCCATATTGTATTCTATCTTTTATAATATCCTATTACATTCAGATCCTACAAATTAGGAGATCAAATCCCTTCTTTAACTGTTTCTAGATATTTCTGGAAAACACCTAATTAATTATCTATCCAAAATAGAGATTTAATCTCATTTCAAAATCATACGATACAGCCTAAGTTTATAAAAGTATATTCAATTTTTACCACTGAAAGGGTAAAAATATAAATAACTACATGCTAACTACTACCCTAAAGCTAGGGAAATTACAACAAAATCCCAAGAGATAGGTTATGCTTTGACTTTCTTTAATAAACCAAAACTAATCCGATATTAGCTTGACAACAGCATCTTGAGGATGTGTTATAACTGGAAAATTGTTCTAGACGCCTTAGAAAACATTGAGGAGTCCATTTTCCTTGATCTGAGGAGATTTTTGTGCTTTATGTTCATAAAAAAACTTTCGGCAGCTAACGAGGTCAAACAGAGTGTATTTAGCTGTCAATTTTCTGGGAATGATTTTCGGTAGCTAATTATGGACCTTGAAACTGATTTTAGCTGGAGAAACCTGTAACTACTCATGAACTGGTAAAAAATGGTTGAGTTCAATCTTTAACCCTGCTTCATCTATTATAATCACTTCATTTCAAATCAAGTGCAGCTTCATCTATAGCATCAAGACTGAAGTGAGCTTTATGTTTTAGATTTTTGTGAGCAAGCTTAAACCTCAAAACCTTATTCATGTTCTGCAGTCTGCTATTCTGTTTGGAGAGATTCTTATTCTTGTGCTTTACAGCCTCATATTTAATGTCCAACTGATCCAATGTAGAACCAAATTTGAGAGATGACTTTCTAAGAGTCTCATTCTCTATTTTGAGATGTCTTTCTAATACCTTTAACTCAGTCAGTTCTTCTTTCAGTTTCTGAACCTTAGGTTTTTTACTAACCTTTTTCTTGGATGATGTTTCAGGTATTCCCTTTTCTGGAGGTTCCATTTCTGTAGCTAATGGCTCTGAATATGAATCTGAATATGGCATATTTAGGATATTTCTAATTGTGGCCTTTCCTTGCTCCTTTTCATTTTTCCCAAATTCTAGCTTCCTTTTTGTTTTCTTTGATTTTGATGGGGAAGCTTGTGTTGCAGATTCTATAGGTGACAATGCTCTCCTCTTTCTTTTACTGGTTTTTGGAGAAGCTAATTTCTGTGAGGAAGTTCCTGCTTTCTGTGGTTGAATTTCTTGTCCAAAATCTCCCCAAAACAGAAGATAATCCCAAGTCTTATTCCTTTTGTTGAGATCATCTAACACTATTAGTTTAATCATGCCATGATGGAATAAATTGTTGCTAGCCTTCACAGGTTTGGCCTAAACTTTGGAATCCATCTTGGTAAGACTCTTAAGAATATAAAAGGGCATATTCAGAGGTTTCTTACTAGTGAAATGAAGGAGCAATATGAAATGGTAAATCATGGTCCTCCCATATATCCCCTCACAAGTGATGTAAACCTGAATAATTTTTAACAATATTTTTCATTTCTCCTCCAGGTAGCTTCTCGGAATGTCCTTTTGCCATTTCATATTTTTTAGAAATGGTCTGAAATCAGATTCCTTGATTGAGGTGGTATTAAACAACTTTTCACCTTCACCAGGCATCTTTGTAGCTGCTTCTATACTGACTTCATCTATTTGCATCAAAACAGGCCTGAGTTGAACTTTAAATCCATCAAAATTGTTGGCAAATGCCTCTATGACACCCTGATGGTACCCCTGGGGTTTCTGGTAGAACCTGTAGCATCTAACACTTTTGAACAATTCACAGACCTCAGGGTGTGCCTCAAGGTACGTAGCATCCTGTAATTCCTTCCTTGAAAGAGCACCTCCCATTGCAATATCCATTACCATGACTGGTTAAATTGCTTTAAACCAGGTTGATGATAAAGGATCTATGATATGTAAGGTGAGAGATTGACTCAGATAAGCGTGAATGGCGAGATAAAATAGGGAAACTCAAAAATTTGGGCGACTGTGGGCATATTTAAAACAACTTCAAACCGGTAGTTAATTGTAATATTCCAGATATAAAAAGTATGCAGAACAGAAATAAAATGCTAGAAATGGAAGATGAACAACAATATAACCAGAATAACACCACAATAATATTGAAATGATAACAGAATAACACTAGAAAGAGCACTTAGAATACTAAAAGTGATGTTCACAGGCCTCTTCGAGGGGGCAACCTCCAGTCGAGCAAAGCTCTATTTAATATCCAATCTAGGGTTCTCATACCCTCGACTCCTATTTATACTAAATATGTCTATCAATAGAACCATCTAGAGGAAGATTAGGTCTTCTTACATTCGAATTATTCTACTTTATTGCAAGGCCTTATTAATATTGACCTTTATTACATCAGAATACATTGTTCTACCTATGTGAGGGGTTAGGTCCCTAACATGTCCTCCCCCTTAAAAACAACCTTGTCCTCAAGGCTTGAGATGTGGAATTTTTTGCAGAATGGTAGCTCTTTCCCAAGTGGCATCTATTGGAGTTGTATCTTTCCATTGGACTAACACTTCCTTGATGGTTCGCTGACGCGGGTGATGCTCACGCTAGTCCAAAAATGCTTGTGGTTGTAGCCAAATGGAACCTTCTTCTTCCAACTTGGGAAGGTTGGTTTGAGTTTGGCACTTAGTTCCAATCACCTTCTTCAAGCATGAGACATGAAAAACAGGATGTAGCTTAGAATGACTAGGAAAATCTAACTGATAGGCCACATGTCCCACACGCTTGAGAACTGTATAAGGACCATAAAATTTGGGCACCAGCTTCTGACAATGGTCGGCCTTGAGGGAATTTTGCATGTAAGGTTATAGTCGAAGAAACATCGGATCCCCTTCTGCAAAATGACATTCAAAGCGACCTTGATATCCTTGTTGCTTCATGCGATTCTAGGCCATGACCAAATTCTCTTTGAGGGTACAGAGAATAGCCTCTTGAACTATAAGCGTTTGGTAAACCGTCTGGACCTTCGAGACACCTAGTAAATATGAGAGAACTGACAGTGGATTTTGTCCATATACTGCTTCAAAAGGAGTCTTGCGGGTAGTTGTATGGTATGAAGTGTTGTACCACCATTCAACTAGGGGTAACCATTGAGCCCACTGATTTTTCTTTTCTGATTCAAAACACCTCAAATATGTTTCCAAACACTTATTGACAACTTCCATTTGACCATTCGTCCGGGGACGATAAGTTGTGCTGAGATGCAATTGGGTGCCTTGTAGATTGAATAGTTCTTGCCAAAAATTGTTGGTGAAAGTTGGGTCACAATCAGAAACAATAGAATGCGGCATGCCATGAAGCTTGAAGACCTGATCCATGAAAAGTTGAGCCACTGTGGATGTTGTAAATGGGTGTTGAAGAGAACAGAAATGAGCATGCTTGGAAAGGCGATCAACTACCACCATGATGACTGATTTATTACCCGATTTAGGTAAGCCTGTAATAAATTCCATAGAGATATACCTCCAAATAGCAGGTGGAATCGGAAGCGATTTTAGTATGCCAGGATATTTGACTGTTTCACCCTTGTTGCGTTGACACACATCACATTCGGCCACAAAATTATGAATGTCTTTTTTCATACCATCCCAGAAAAAAGAACATTTGACCCTGTCATAGGTTTTGGTAAACCCGGAGTGCCTAGCTGTGGGTGTAGCATGAAGCTCAAAAATAATAGTGGATTTAAGTTTTGACTATTTACTTAAATACAAATAGCCTTTGTATCGAAGCTCATCATGGAGCCAAGAGTACCCTGGGGAAACTAGAGAATTGGACTGCAATTGTTGTATCATAAGTGAACTTTTGGGATCTTGTAGCCATCCCTGGAGAACAGCTTGGAGCCAGTCTGGTACAATGAAGGAGAGAGAAAAAAGGGAGCCTTCATCTTCATATTTTTGGGAGAGTGCATCCGCCACCACATTATCTTTTCCTTTCTTGTAAATGATCTCATAATCATATCCAAAGAGCTTAGTCACCCATTTTTGTTGCTCTGGGGAGGAAATGTGTTGTTCCAGAAAATACTTGAGGCTTTGATGATCTCTCTTAATTTGGAAGCGTTGCCCCAATAGATAAGGGTGCCACAAATCAACGGCATGCAGAATAGCCAACATTTCATTTTCATAGATTGATTTTCCCAAATTTCGTTCAGACAGTTGTTTGCTAGTAAATTCCAAAGGCCAACCCTCTTGCATAAGGATAGCACCAATACCTGTCCATGGAGCATCACATTCAAGGACAAAGCTCTTTGTGAAATCAAGAAGAGCTAGGACTAGAGTGGTGCATATGGCCATCGTCAAGGTTTTAAAATCTTGAGCAGTTGTTGGAGTCAAAGTGAAAGAATTATTTTTAAGGAGTGCGGTGAGAGGTGCCGCAATCTTTCCATAATTCTGAACAAACTTGTGATAATAACCTGTTAAGCCCAGAAAGCCTTGTAAGATTTTGAGAGTCTTTGGGTGAGGCTAGTCTTGCATAGCTTCAATATTTTTAGGCTCCACCCTGACGTCATTCTTGCCAACAAGATGACCCAAGTACTCAACTTCTGAGGCCACTGATAACACATTCTCGAAAAAAGGCATTAGACATGCCCTCTGTCCGAAAATCCAAGCGCTCAAAAGCAGTTATAAAGTCTTCCACTGTTCTAGATTGTTTCAACTTTTTCAAACATGTTAAATGGTTGGTGTCAGTATCAAAGCATTCATAAAGCTCTGCCACAAAGTGTGTCCAAGCAATATACCCTTGACGGGAAGTTTTTCTCCATTGCCACCATTGCCAACGTTCTTGATCTAGATGGAGAACACCATACCAGAGTTTGGCCAAGTCACCTGTAATGTCATATAAAGAGAAATAATGTTCCATTTGGGTTACCCAACCAGTGGGATCCAAGCCATCAAATTTGGTCACATCCACCCCGGAAGGCGTAGGTCACGTTGAAAGTTATGGGGCTGAGAATTATGGGAATGAGAGGAAGTTTCAGCTTTGGCATGTGGAGGTGGGTAAGATAAAGGATTATCTGCAGGGATATGCAGCTTGGTGCAGTTCATCGAAACAAAAAATTCAATATGGGTAGTCATGCCTTGTTTGAGTTCCTCGATTGAGGTGACGATGGAGGACTGCATGGTTGTATTGATGGAGGAAACTTTGGAACTGAGTTGTTTCACTTCTTGTTGGGTTTCTATGAAATTAGATTGCAAGGTATTGAGGCGAGCTTCCAAGTCTTGTCTACGGGTATGGGCCATGATGACGAGGGAACCGAATTGGGGTGGGTGGGGTCAAACATTTTGTTGAAAAATGATATGTATGAATGTGAGAAGGGAGAAGAGATAAATCCAATGGAATAGGTCTCAAATAATGGTGCAAAAATTTCTAGACTTGTTTTTTTTTAACACCTGTAGAGTTATACTCTGGTCTGAAGAATACTGCAGTGATGAAATGCCCAAATGCTTAACCAGGAAGAAATATATAGTGATTTGGCAACCCGAACATAGTTGTGCAACAATAGATCTTGTATGTTTTAATTTTTGTTTCCGTCCCCAAGGGTTAGGTATTCAAGGGTTATAAAGACAAGGGTTTGCCCTGTGCTATAGCTCTCTGATATACGTGTGGGGTCCAACAGTAGTACTCGACCCAATATCTCAGGGCACTAATTAAGGAGGCTAGACTATGCCCTTAGGCGTACTACCCGACTACCCAGGTACTAGAGAGTATCTTCCCGGATGTTGTTCTCGGTGGCACTATAGCATTCAGGCAGCCGATCGGTTTATCTAAAGAGGGCTTTAGGAGATCTAGGTCATTCTGTACACAGGTGTTGTTTGATGCGCTACCACTCGAAGGGGTACCAACAGGGGTTACAAGGGTGGCCAAAAAATGTGCGCTTAAGAACCACTTGTATTTCTTGCGTGTATGAATCCCTCAACCGTGCATTTATGCACGTAACAACAGATCTCTATGGCTTACAGATGTTGAAATACGTATCTACCCTGGAAAAAAAATTAACCTGCAATTTTCTACCAAGGAAAGTGCTCTGATACCACTTGTAATATTCCAGATATAAAAAGTATGCAGAACAGAAATAAAATGATAGAAATGGCAGACGAACAATAATATAACCAGAATAACACCACAATAATACTGAAATGATAACCAAATAACACCAGAAAGAGCACTTAAATTACTGAAAGCAATGTTCATGGGCCTCTTCGAGGGGGAAACCTCTGGTCAAGTAGAGCTCTATTACAATAATATCCAAGCTAGGGTTCTCATACCCTCGACTCCTATTTATACCAAATATGTCTATCAATAGAACCATCTAGAGGAATATCCTTCTAGAAGTGGAAGCTTCTATTAGGTCTTCTGACATCCGACTTATTCTACTTTATTGCAAGGCCTTATTAATATTGACCTTTATTACATCAGAATACATTGTTCTACCTATGTGAGGTGTTAGGTCTGTAACATTAACCGGTTCAATGGATCAACAGGATGATGACCTTTTTTTTGGATCGATTGAATTTCATGGGCATGATCTAGGGTTATCATCACTCGATTGGACAAGGGAGAAATGAAGCATAATATTTTCTGAAATTGGACGAATAATGATTGAAAGTGGTTATGGATGCATATAAACGAATAATGATATCAGTATAATCTCTAGTTAGGAGAATGACAAGACCTCTTAGACACTTGAAAAATTAGGAACTTTTGGAAGCTTATGATAGGTGTGAAAAATTCGTTTAGCTATCAAAAGTTTTAACTTTTGGTAGCTATCAGTTATAAAATTTTGACTTTTATCTACCGAAAATTATTTTTTCTTCCATAATTAAAACATGAACAAAATTCATGAAATCCCTGATTATGCCACTCTAAACCTTCAAAAAACTCATGTGGATACATCATAATTCAAAACTTAGCATGGGATAACATTTGTCTCTAACCTTTAACCTAGATATTTGTTTGAAGAATTGGATATACCACTGGACCATTACCCCTAAACACCTTATCATGAAAGAACCTACAACCTGATCAGAAAAAATTCCAAAATAGATGACTAGAAAACAGATGCCCTATATTATAGGACCCTAACATGGTCTAAACCAGGCTCCTAGAGCATGGTACTCTAGACTGGATAAATATCTACAACAAGCAGTTTAGAAAAGGAAGTGCAGACAACAACCTCTACATCAAGGTAACTCAAGATAGTATTTTATTAATTGAAGTTTATGTTGATGATATTATTTTTGGAAGTACTGATAACAAATTAAGCCAGAAATTTGCAAAGGATATGTAGAATGAATTTGAAATGTCATTACTCGGAGAACTATCCTTCTGTCTAGGTCTTCAGATATGTCAAAGCAACCAAGGATTTTTTATTTCTCAAACTAAGTATATCAGAGAAATGCTAAAGAGGTTTGGAATGGAAGATTGCAAACCAGTTACCACTCCTATGCAAACCAGTTGCAAGTTGAGAAAAGATGATGATTCAAAGTCTACAAACCAGAGGTAATACAAGTCAATGATTAGTAGCTTACTATATGTGATAGCATCCAGACTAGATGTAATGCAGGAAGTTGGACAGGTGGCACGATTTCAAGAAGCACCAAAGGAATCACATGTATTAGCAGTGAAGAGGATTTTCAGATATCTCAAAGGAACAGAAGATTTTGTATTATGGTATCCAAAAGGAAAGGATATATCACTTATTACCTACATAGATGCAGATTGGGAAGGTTGCATCGATGACCGATGAAGCACCAGTGGAGTAGTGTTCTATTTGGGTGAGTGTTTAGTATCTTGGCTAAGAAAGAAACAATCATCGGTATCTTTATCTACAGCCAAAGCATAGTATATTGCACCAGCAACATGGTGTACTTAGGTTCTATGGATGAAACCAACTTTGACAGATATACAAGTTGAGTATGATGAGCCCATTCCAATCTATTGAGATAATACAAGAGCCATCAGTATCTCAAAGAACCTGGTGATGCACTCCAAGACGAAGCACATTCCAATAAAGTATCACTTTCTACGGAAACAGGTTGCAGAGAAGAACATCATATTTGAATATGTGGGCACAAAAGAACAAGTGGCAGACATATTTACAAAACGGCTTCCAAGGGAAGCCTTTAAGTATCTTCGCCAGAGACTCGGAGTAATTTCTACTCCAAAATGAATTCTTTTGAATGCTTATCTTATATGTATTAGATTTACATGAGGAAGCACCATAAAGAGGACAGTTCAAGTTTAGAGATCAGTTTCAGGAAGAGTTCAGTCAGGGGAAGCAGCCCTGGATGGAAAGATACCTTTGCCATTGATGACAAAGGGGGAGATATTTATCAGATGCAAAGGTAAATGCTTGGAGAAAGAGCACATAGGCATGGTTCCAGGGGGAGCGATGGTCACAGGGGGAGCATGAGTGATATGACTTTAGCATTTCATCAGAGTGTTTCCATCAATGCCAAAGGGGGATATTGTTGATTATTTGGGTTGGTTTTCATTGATGCAACCCTTGAAGAAAGTCTGGTAGCACAAAGGTTTGGGTAATGGACCCAAGTTTGTTTGATGTATAATGGTATGATTTTTAATATATTTCAAGGTAATACTATTCTAGATGGATAGTACATGTCATTCCATTTCTGGTGGTATGTGGAATGTCACATAACTCCTCACGATTAGAGAGTTATGGCCATGTGAACTTGGAGAACCCTCATGAGTCATCTAGAAGCCCCAAAAGGTAAAAGTAGTCAAAGTTGTTGCAAAGAAGAAATTATTTAAACAAGACTATTCTAGATGGATAGTACATGTCATGCCATTTCCGGTGGTATGTGGAACGTCACATAACTCCTCCCGGTTAGAGAGATATGGCCATGTGAAGTTGGAGAACCCTCATGAGTCATCTAGAAGCCCCCAAAAGGTCAAAGTAGTCAAAGTGGTTGCAAAGAAGAAATTATTTAAATCATAAAGTGAAGTGATGAGTGTACTATAAGTCAAAGTGGATACAAAAGAAATTATTTAAATAATAAAGTTAATGGAGAAATTACCAAGTGGACAAGTGGTTAGAAGTGGGTTATCCCTAAAATAAGGAAAGTGGTTTAAGATGGTTAGAAGGTAACCCCTTGAGGAAGCTACATAAAAGTATAAATAAGAGGAAAGGGTCTCTCATTTTAATTACACTTGAGAATATTGAATATCTATAAGTGATTGAGGTAATCAAAGGATATCTAAGGCAAATTTCAGAGGGAAGGTGAAGTAAAGAATGTCAAAATCCAAGGGAGGATAAATTATTTTGATGATGTTTTCTAAGGTATGTTATTTACGGGTAATATCACCATTTTCGCAATAACTTTTTTTATAGAATGATTCAGACCGTGAAATATGGAGGTCGTTGAGGAAACATATCCAAGTAGATGTGGTAAAAAATTTATCTTGTGGTTCGTTTTATTTTTGGAGTTACACTCTGTGCAAAATAGGGTTTGTGGCTAGTCTTGAAACTAGTCTAAAACAGGTGTTTTAGGTAAAAATGTCACAACTTCTTCATAACAGATCCAAATTCAGTAAGAACAAATGTATTGGTTAGAGTATAGTCTACAATATTCTATGTACCATTTTTATATCCATATAACAAATATTTCATGTAGGGCATGATCTACAAGATCGCTCTCTAGAATAAGCCAGAATTCAACAAGGTATGTCATTTTTTCTATAACTGCTTTTCTGAGAGGTTCCAAGCAGTGAAAACTAGAGGAATTCCATAAAAGACACTGAAGAAAGTTGTGTATTATTTTCATATATTTATTCACTATAGGTACATAGTTATGATTATTTCAAGTTAAGGTTGTTGACTAATCCAAAATTAGTCATGTGAGACTAAAGTAAAGTTTGATGAAAATGCTAGTCTCTTGTTGTTAATCTTAAGGAAGGTTTGCAGGTATGTGATTATATACACTAGGTTTATTACAGAGTTACAAATCATATTTGGATGATGAAATTGATGAGGGATTTTGGTTGAGGTACATGTTGGGTACATGGTTGAGACAAGTAGTTGATGATTCGGCACATACATGAGGTGTATAGTTGATGATGTTGGTACATCTTGATGAGTCATATTTTATGTGTATTTTATGCATGATTGGTACATATTTGGTCATGGTTTATGCACTCATTGATGGTACAGGTTGGTGCATGGTTGATGCACTTGTTTATGGTACAGGTTGATTACAGGTTGTTTATGGTACAGTTTGATTACAGGTTGTTTGGTGCAGGTTGATTGGTACAGGTTTATAGAAATATATCTCACAATGGTTCCATAATTATACTTCTACGACAGGGCAGTTGGACGGGGCAAGGACAAGTGGTTGTAGCTACCTTCCTATTGTAGTTGGAGAACATAGGGGGTTGTAGCCAGAGAATTGGGGATTTGGAGCTTCCCTCAGGTTGTAGATTGAGAAAATATGGGGTTGGAGCCTCCTTCCAGTTGTAGCTAGAAAACAAAGGAATTTGGTGCTTCCAATGAATGTATTTCTTAAAGACATATAAGAAAAAGCATTATGTGGTTTTCTCCCGCTTTGGATTTCCACGTAAAAACTTTGGTGTACTGTGTATGTGTATGATTGCTCATTTTTTCATTGTTTATTTACTCTACAACTATTGGATGATAATTCTACATTGATATAACATTTTCATTTTATGGTTAAAAAGGATTAAATTTCTCTATTACTGATTCACCCCCCCTCTCAATAATCCAACAAGTTCACCCTATTCTCATGTTTTTCTCTGCCCTAAAAATGTTGTTTAGGCTGTCAAAATCGCTCTGCATGTTTATGACCTTCAAAAATCATAAAATTTCATGGAAAATCCATTGTTTTACCATTATAAATATCCTTCAATATGTATCGTTGATCTCAAAATTGAAATAAATATCAACCATTGATCCATCAAACCTTCCCCAGGCCCACAGATGAATTTCCACCGCCAATCACCAACTCAAAGCAATTTGGACCATTGTTTTTCCAACACTACATCGGCAATCGGACATTTCTTTGGTAAATCAAACTTGTTCACTAATATCCACAAACCTTGATCATTGGTCATCAGATTTTTTTCTTACCAACCAAAATTTTCCCATGAATATCGTTGATCTAGATTTAGGAATGGAACAAACTGATTACACACTGAATACCATAAACACGGAGATAGGAAGAATAACAAAAATATTCAATAAACAATATTTTCTATTAAATAATGAAATAGGTTGAAACTGTAAAACTGCATAACTGAAACTTGCTCGAATGGAGGTATCTATCTCTGAGAAGAGATGTGGTTGCTACATGCATCCATCGAAGAAGAATGGATTACAATGAGGCTCCATAGACCCTTTTCATATTACTCATGAATTCCAAAACACTAGACATCCAAAAACCTAACCCTAGAAGGTGAAATGCCAAAAGTCATGTGGGCCCTATGGGTAAGTTGGGGTAATTTGGTACCTCAACTTCCTAGGGTCATAAATTTTGCATACAACCTTCGTTCTAGGCACGTGATAGCCCGTTGGAAAGGTATTTCATAGAACTACAGATTTCGTCCTTAGATTCTAACTCTTTCTATAGTTTGACTGTGGCGAGTCAAAAAAACAATGTTTAGGGCCTCAAAACAGCCCTGAAAGTACAACAAGATGTGTTGATATGAAAACATACAAAATAGGCCAGTGGATAAGGGACGACGCCACCCGTATCCACCTAGAGAATGTGTGAGGCTTTAGACATCCCCAGAAGTGTAGAAATCGCAATTATAAAGCAATACAGAAAGATGTGTTGAACAAAAATGGACACAAGGAGACAGTTCAAATAGGTTGGTGGCCACCAATATCCATCTAGATCAATCCTCCCCCTTTAGGAAGTAATGGTCTCCATTACATTGATTTCCCCCATCAGGTGAGGAAACTTCTACTGGATTTGGCCCAGAGTGAGACACTTGCCTTGGTATAGGAGTTGCCCTGCCTTGACAACCAGATAAAGTTGGATCTACTGCTAGTGAGTTCCTGTGACCTGTGTTTCCACTATCTAATCGATGGATGCTTGTTCCATGTAGTCAGGGTTGAGCTCTGTTGGTTTCAGTTGTTTGGCGATCTCATAGGTGTCCAATAAGGGTGGTAAATATGGCCAAAGGAGGTCCACATTGAATACTGGATGCACACCAAGGAATGATGGAGTGTTGAGCTCAAAAGAATTTCTACCCACAGACTTGGTGATAGTGTAAGGCCCATAACGAACTGGTCGAAGCTTCTGATGGGTCTCTGTGAGATGCTCCTTCTGCAAATGTAACCATACTTTGTCGCCAACCTAAAACTAGTGTGGTACCATGTGCTTAGCATGGTGCTACTTCTACTTAGCATTGAATTTCTGAAAAATATCATGGACCTATTGGCGGATGTGTTGAATCTTCTCAATGAATCTGGTGGCTTTGTCGATCACACACTGATCAAGGGAAGAGTCTGTTTGTGCGGTGGTAAGAGAAAGTGAAACATTAATGGGTCCCAAGGGTTGAAATCCTAGACCCACCTGAAATGGGCTATCATCAGTGGAACTATGGAGAGCTTTGTTGTAACTGTGTTGGACATATGGGAGACTCTCGTGCCATATACAGGGATTCTAAGAGTTGTACATGTGCAGGATGTGTCAATCATCTGATTGACAAACTCAGTTTGGCCATCGGTTTGGGGGTGGAAAGAAGTGGATTTTGTGAGCTTGGTGTCCAACAAAGACCAAAGACTCGACCAAAAGGTGTTGAGGAACCTGTTCTCTCGGTCGTAGATGATGGTATGTGGTATCCCAAAGTGCACCCAAACTCGATCGAAGAAGAGCTTGGCAGTATTGTTCACTATGACAGTCTTCTGACAGGCTGTGAGGATGGCCATCTTTGAAAACCAATCAATGACCACAAACACGCAGTCATTTCTGTTCTTGGTGGTCGGAAAACCAGACATGTAATCCATGGATATGGACTCCCATGGCTTCTCAGGAATAGGCAGAGGGGTGTATAAGCCTTGCTTCTCAATGTTCGGCTTGGAAATGGCACAAGCAGTGCAAGATCTGATATGCTTTCTGACGTCCAGTCGAAGTTTTGGCCAATAAAAAGGTTTCTGAAGGATGGCCACATTTTCTCTACGCCAAAATGTCCTACCACCCTACTTTAGTGGGCTTCCAAAATCATCTTTGCACACTCACTTGTAGGGACACAAAGATGGCCCAAGTGACATAAGAGTCTTTATTGAATGTTAAAATCAGTGACAGTTACGCATGTACCCAAGAGCTGATATGTGGTGGTGAAGTATGAATCTTGTTGATAAAGTTGGGGCCACTCTGATGTTTCATGTCCATAGGAATGGAGCACAATGGTAAGTGTATCCATAGGAGGCCGACTGAGGCAGTCAACGACATGATTGGAGATACACGTCTTATACTTGATGTTGAGATGGAACTATTGCAAGTAGGTGGACCACTTCTGATGGTGGTCGTTCTGCAATTTCCCCTGCGTCTGTATGAACTGAAAAGGCTTATGATCAGTGTGTATGATTGTCTCTATCCCTATAATGTAATGTTTCCATTGACGGTAGGGTTATACAATGGAATACATTTCCTTGTCATAGGTGGGGTATTTACGAACAGAATCGAAGAGTGTCTCACTATGGTATTCCATTGGATGCCCGTGTTGAGTGAGAACTACGCCCACAACATAGTCAGATGCATCAGTCTCAATCTCGATTGGTTGTTGCAGATTGAGCAAGGAGAGTACGGGAGATAAGCACAAACGATGTTTCAGATATTCAAATGCTCATTTTTTCTCCTTACCCCACACGAACTTGGCCCTACCACCGCCCTTGGTCACCTAGCTAAGGGCCTAGGAAATATGGGAGAATCCCAACATGAACCACCGGTAAAAATTGGTGAGTCCTAAGAAGCTTCAAAGCTTGGTCAGTGTGGTTGGGGCTGGCCAGTCATGGATGAATTGTATCTTTGTAGGATCAACATGTACCCCATTCTCATCAACAATGTAGCCCAGGTATTGGAACCTATTCATGCCAAAAGAGCATTTTTCCAAGTTGGCATAAAGCTTGTGTTGTCGTAGAGTGCTCAAAACTTGTTGAATATGTTGCATGTGCTCCTCCCATGTTCTATTGAAGATGAGGATGTCATCCAAATATACTACCACAAAAGAGTTGGTGAAGGGTCTCAATACATCTTCCATCAACCTCATGAAAGTGGCTGGTGCATTTGTTAAGCCAAAGGGCATGACTAGCCATTCATAGAGACCTTCCTTAGACTTGAAGGTTGTCTTCCAGACATCTGTTGGTTCAATGGGAACCTAATGGTAGCCAGAATTCAGGTCAATCTTGTTGAAGAACTGTTCCCCCTTGAGTTGGTCAAGAAGGTCATCAATCCTGGGAATGGGATAGCGGTTCCTGACTATGATTTTTTTCAGGCTCTGTAATCAATGCAGAGTCACCAAGTCCCATCCTTTTTCTACACTAGTACAATCGAGATTCTACAAGGGGAGGATTTGGGTTTGATGTGCCCCTTTTGAAGATCTTAGATCTGACGCCTGATTTCGTCATTCTCCATCAATGAGCATCGATAGACTGATCCATTAGGTAGAGGTGTGTCGAGGGTCAGATCAATTGGATGCTTGACTTGGCAATGTGTCGGTACCCCTGTAGGTGAGATGAAGATGTATCTATATTCTTCCATGATCCCATCCACTTGCTCTGATGCAAAGAGAGGTGTTGTGTAGAGGCCATGGATGTGGCGACAACCTTCTACTTACTGTGAGAACGGATCACAAAGAAGACAAACTTCCCTGTCTATGAAATGAACTTACTGCATTGCTTAGAAGATATTAAAGAAATAACAGTAGGAGGTGCCACCTCAGAAATCCTATACAATTTTCCAACCAAAGTAATAATAACACTATGGGGTCTAGACTCATACACATCATGAAGCTTCCAAAAATATGGTTTTCCTAAAAGAACATCACAAAATTCAAGGGGAGAAATATTACACAGTACCTCATCTTTGAAAGGCTTGATGTCGTAAGACAGACGACACTGTTGGCTGACACAGAGATCTCTTCCTTGACGAAGCCAATCGATGGTGTAGGGTTGCTGGTGTGATGTCATTGGCAGGTTCAGCCGCTTCATGACCTATGTTGAAATCAAGTTCTTCTAACTACTGTTGTCGACAATGAAGTGAATCAGAGCCCCCTTGACCCACATCTGCGAATGAAAGAAGCGTTCCCCTTCCTCTGGTTCTTCTAGTTCACTTGGTCAGGATTTGGTGGTAGCGACCGTGGAACTGGGTTTAGCATCGATAATCCACTTCCCTCCTTTAGGATTTGACTCGGAATCATAATCGAACTCTGACTCAGAAGCCTTCATCTCCGCCATGAGGGACTTCTTGGAGCGGCATTCGTCAGTGTTGTGCCAAGGAATTTTATGGTACTCACACCATTTTCCCATGTCCTTCTTCATATTCTCATTTCCCTTCTTGTGTTGCGGCTTGGATGGATTTTCATGAGGGAGGCCATCGTGACTTGGTCCCCTGTTGTGTGGGTTGGGGTTGCCTTTTCCCTGCTTCAGCTGTGAGGGGTTTGCAGATCCAAACTCTCGTCGTTTCTGCTTAAATTTATGCTCGATCTTGATAGCGTATCTATAAGTTGTTCCCAATGAGGCGATGTCCAGGAACTCCATTTATGTTTGAATGTATCTATGCAAATAGAGTCGTGGTATTTGAGCACCAGATGACGCTCATAATATTTGATACCCAATTTGGTGCGAAGGGTATGGAAAATATTGGTGAAGTCTGGTACTGTCTGGTCCCTTTCTTGACGTAGGGTGTTCCATCTAGTGTACTAGTCTTCGTAGCTTCCAACATGGTAGTAATGTTCTTTAATGGCGTCCTGGAAGGAATCCCATGTAGGGGCCACCACAAAAATTGCAGATTCCTCCATGACCCTTTTCTCAGAGTAGGTATCCCACTAGTCTTTAACATGGGGAACGACCTTGAGGAGTGCAAAAGTGATCTTTTCCCGATCGAAAAAATTGTGGACCGAAAAATATCCTTCGAGCAGATTTAACCATTTATCTATAGCATCCACATCTATCAGTCCTTCAAATAATGGAATATCAAAATTTACCTATACCTTGAAGGGGGTTGCATGGTCTCCTGATGAAGATGCTTCTCCCATGGGCAACCGTCGAAGGATCTGTGCGAAGTTGTACATCATTTCATTCATTTTTCGCATGAGGGATTCCTCGAGAAACATTTTAATAGGATCTCCTACTCTATCATATTTATTTTTGTCTCCCATGGGTTTTTTTCAGTCTCGGAGCAACCGATATGGTAATGGATCAATTGGTTTGATTCCCAACTTATTGTACCCAGACCTTGTCGGCAACATGCATGAAGAAAAATAAATGAAGAGCAGACCGCTCTGATACCACTAATCCAGATTTAGGAGTGGAATGGACAGATTACAGACTGAATACCATAAACACAAAGATAGGAAGAATAACACAAATATTCATTAAACAATATCTTCTATTAAATAATGAAATAGGATGAAACTGTAAAACTGCAGAACTGAAACTTGCTCGAATGGTGGTAGTTATCTCTGAGAAGAGATGTGGTTTCTACGCGCATCTGTCTGAGTAGAATGGATTACAATGAGGCTCTATAGTTCCTTTTCATATTACTCATGAATTCCAAAACCCTAGACATCCAAAAACCTAACCCTATAAGGTGAAACGGCAAAATTCATGTGGGCCCTATGGATAAGTTGGTGTAATTTGGTACCTCAACTTCCTAGGGTCATAACTTTTGCATACGACCTCTGTTCTATGCATGTGATAGCCCGTTGGAAAGGTCTTTCAAAGAAATACACATTTCGTCGTCAGAATTTGACTCTGTCTATAGTCTGACTATAGCGGGTCAAAAAAATAATGTTTAGGGCATCAAAACAGCCTTGAAAGTACAACAAGATGTGATGATATGAAAACATACAAAATACGCCAGTTGGATTAGGTGAGAGGCCACCCATATCCACCTAGAGAATGTATGAGGCTTCAGACAGCCCCAGAAGTGTAGAACTCACAATTATAAAGCAGTATAGAAAGATGTGTTTAACAAAAATGGACACGGGGAGCTAGTTGGAATAGGTGGGTAGCCACCAATATCCATCTGGATCAATCGCCAACCCTCGATCATCAATGATCAACCATCGTCTAATTTCCTTGGCAACCAACTTGTTACAAATTTCGCCAAAGCTTGATCATCATTCATTGGCCATATATTGGATAACATGGAAACTATCATGATGTGGCTTGACACATAGATGATGATGTTACATGACACGTGGATTCTGACATGGAATTTTGGTTGACATAGCATGACATCTGGATTCTGATGTGGAAATACATGTCATCGTCTTCTTCCCTTTATCGGAGATAGGAAATTTATCGTGGATAAATTAAATACCTCACTAAATCTATCGACCCACGATCATCAGTCATTGACAGTCAGCGATTTCCTTTGGATTCATGAAACCTTTCACCAAATTCCGTCGACCCTCGATCATTGGTCATTGGCGATTGGAGATTTATTTTGGATGAACCAAAATCTTCTCCAAACTCGTCAATTCGATCATTGGTCATCGGTGATTTATGTTGGCAAACTAAAACTCTTCTCAAATCTCATTGATCTGACCATTAGGCATCTCTCTTGGAAAACACCAACACTTATAAATTTTCAACAAAATATCAGATGAATCTAGATTGTCAATCTCCCATTCAAAACTATCTTAACCATTGATTTGCCAAACTTCCCCCAACTCTACCAATGAATCTCGATCATTGATCTACTCCATTTCTCAGCTTCCGAAAATGAATCGATTGTCGATTCTTTAACTTTGACACTTTGTGAAAATGAATCATGGTCATCGATTCTTTAACTTCTCCAATATGTGAAAATGAATCATGGTCGTTGATTTTCCTTTTTTTTCAAAACATCGAAAAATATATAAGTTTTTAATTCAATTTATGATGAATCTAGGTCATTTATCTCAAAAATCAACCACGATCTTGGTCATCGATTCATCAAAATCTCCCAGCTTATTTGACCTCAATTATAACATGAGTTTCAACCTTCCAAGTCAAATTTTAACTCTGCAACTCTGCAAATTGATTCCTTGTATCATCTCTTCATAGTTTTGAAGCATTTAAAACTCAAATTGGTTCACGGATTTGGGGATTTCACTCTGATTTTTCACCATTTTCCCCAAATTCGTCACAAACCGTAATCTATAATAGTTAATTTTCTAAAGTTCACATTGGTTCTTGGCCCATAGAGATCAAGTATTGAACTTAAGCTCTAATACCAATATGTAACACACCCATACCCAAGTTGGGTCATGCTACTACTAAAAAGACCCAATAACAATTTATGATAACAATTCTAAATGTGGAAATAATACACAACATGACATTCAAACTCATTCAACTATCCATATTAAATAAAAACATAAATGAAACTACTTTAACTATGCATGGGAGTAGCTAAGAACATATAGAAGCATTCAACCACATAAATGGAAATCCATATGCATCATTTTTCTCACAACAAGTATCACTAACTCAAAATAACTTAGAGTAAAACACACAACAACTATATCAGTGTTTAACATGAAAAAACAAAACAAATAAGAACATTTATCTTAGAAAATATGCAACCCGCTGCAGAGGACGGATTTTCTTCCAATCGTAGAATTTTTTTTCTAGTTCTCAACAGCAATTCACCCCCAAGTTGGGGCTATGAATCCACAATAGAAGGTGGTCCCCAAGGATGACTAAATTCCCTCTCTCAACAGTCAATTCCCCACAACCAATTCCATTCCACCAGTTGTCTTCCCCACAACCTGCACAAACTAAGGGATGGAATCCCCCTCCAATCCTCACAGTCCCTCAAGAATTTCCACTCCCCTTCAAGGCCTCCAGTTAAGGTTGGAAAATAAATCTCTCTGTTGAGACCTCAGGAATTCTACAACTACAACAGGAATTCACATAGAAACAAAACACTCGCTTCTCTTGACAATTTTCTAACAAATTTGTTCACACATTCCCATAGCCTCTCTTCCCATGAAATTATATCTCCAAATAGCCACCATACATGTCGACTATGGCTTCCTTCAATCTTCAGCCCTCCAAAATCTCTTGTTGTCCTTAAATCTCCATGTAAAAACTACTTTGCATGCAAAAATGTGAATGTGAAATTATGCCCCTCTACCCATACAAAATCTCCTCCCTTTCTCTTTCTTTCTCGATTTACACTCTTCCCCAAGCTGATTATACGTATCCCCCATGCTCTCAATAACTATGGTGTGTGAATTCTCACACCCACCCTCTTACATGAATTCAATGATTGGGCTCTAGAACACTCAAAAGATAATGGAAGGTTCATGGTAAGGATAAATTAGGAAGAAATGGGTTTGGGTTTAATATACATGGGTAAACTCTCCCCCTTGGACCCCTTCCCTCTCTTGTGGAAACTAAACCCCCAAATCTTTGTCTGTGTCCATATGTAGCTGGAAATAGATTTCATTTATTATATCCAATGTACATCATTTATGTTTTACATCGCTTGGCCCTCGGCCATACATTACATTAACAATATGCATCGCTAGTTTGGGGTTTGAAAATGGGGATGTTACACTTCCCATTTTACACCAAATATTGCCTCTATTCTTTTAGCTTCTATATTTTTTCTACTTAAACCTTCGGCTATTATGAGAAACAACAATGGGGAAAGAGGGAAATGTTGTCTCGGATCCCTTGAAGGGTTAAAAGAACCTTGAAGCAGAACCATTTATTAAACAAAAAATGAAATCAAACTTAAGAATCCAATTATCCATTTCACTATAAGTAATAAAAACCCAATATGTCCCCGAGGTGTAGGACAGTCAGTGACGGAGTGTGTTGTTAAGCCACTCCGTGTTGTTAAAGTCACCGGTTCGAAACCTACGGGGACAAAAAATCCAACCATGTTAAGGGTTGGTGTGCTCAGGCCAGGTGCGATCCCCGGGTGATTTTAACGGCTTAGATGCCCCTGAGTCGTGGTTTCTCAAGCCACAGGTTAATTGCGTAGCCAACAGGTCCCGCACAAATTAACAAACAAAAAAAATAAAAACCCAATATGAATAAGAATCGATCTAATATATAACCAACAAGACCTATCATAAGCTTTGTACATATCTAACTTTATAACTATTGTTTGATGATGTTTTTTTCATAGTGTGTAATACTTCCTGTGATACCCCCATCACATCATGAATTTTACTTCCCTCGAGAAATTAAAACTTATCTTTTGAAATCCCTTTTGAAATATTATTTTAATTATCTCTACCAAAAAAATTCCCAAGATCTTATATATACAATTGCACGATGAAATTGGTTCAAAATATTCAAATATTTTAGGGTTATCCGTTTTGGGAATCAAAGGTAGAGAAATGGCATTGAAAGCTCTAAGAAATTTACTTAAACCACTAACTTCCTTTATCACTCTTATAAGATCATCCTCCAACAAATCATAGAATCTTAAATAGAATTCCACTAGACAACCATCTAGTTCAAGAATTTTATCTCACTTGAAGGATGACAAAAAAACTTTTCATTTTTCTTTGGATGCCTCTTCCATAAGCATTGTATTCCCTTCCTCTATTACAAACCTCAAAAAAAAAAGGTTTAAGAATCTCTACATATTTACTCTTTTAAGGTTAGTGTATAAATTTTTAAAGTATGATGCTCCTAGACCTATTATTTCTTAAAATAATTATGTCTTACTACCATCTTGTTTCCTCATATCCCATATTGTGATTATTATATTCCTATGATTAGCAAAGTTATGGGGAAAAAATATGTTTTCATCACTTTTTTCCAACCACAATACCCTCTAGTTTGCCTCTCTTCTTTGTAACCATAGTACCCTCTAGTCTGCCTCTCTTCTTTGTAACCACAGTACCCTCTAGTCTGCCTCTCTTCTTTGTAGCAAATTTTGTTTGGAATTTTCCAAAGTTTTCATTCTATCTCTTTCTTGTTCTAAGAAAACACCCACTAAATTATGTTCATATAAAGAAAAGTGTTCATACAAAGAAAATTTATCATATTTCAATCTCCTTTAATTATTTTCAAAATATTTAAATTTTTGTGAAGACCGGGAAACTATAGAATTTTTCACTTTTTTCAAAGATTCTATAAATTGAAAGCTTGTAGTATCCCTTAATGTGGGGTTGAAACCCGCCTACTACTCCTTTACCAGCTTGATGCACTCATTTCATTTTAACCATTCAAGATTGAATTTAAAATATGGTGTTGTCTTGGAATCTCTTTTATCAATATATAGTATAAATGGAAGATAATCAGAACCCCCACCAACTTCCACCTATGTTATGATTTTCTCTACTTCCATTAAAATATTCTCAAAAAGTAGGAATATATCAAACCTATTAGATACTCCTGCTTCCCCCACCCTATTCGTCCTTCAAGTGAGCATCGTCTTAATGGGATCCAAATCCACTAGGCTTACCTCCTGTAACATCCCACTCTGGCGCACTGAGCGAACTTATTTTTTTAGGACACTTGCTTGCAAGTGATCTGGATTATTATGTTATTAAAACTTTTGATTTGTATTATGAGGCATTATGGGATTAATGACATGTTGTTTTACTGCATTGACATAGATAGGTGTTATTGACTCGGTTTACTAAGTGTGCAGTATTTTGGACCTCAAGGATGCAGAGGCATCGATGGAACCCCTTAGACTCTGGATTGAGTTAGGGAGTATACCATTGGGGTTTGATTGTTTTACTGTGATATTAGTGCATCTGATTAAATGATATGATATGGATGTGTTCTGACATGATTTGTTGATAACGCAGGCTGACGATAGCTTGTCGACCAGACTCACATGTAGAGTAAAGGGGTCATGCACGACTACTAGAGATGTTGAGGGAGAGGTGTGGACAAAATCCCTGCCACAGCCTACTAGCACTCCCACCGTGGCTCGAACTGTAGGTTAATGATTACCTAGTTCAAGAGGACCCACGATGCCGTGAGGGCAGACTGCGATAGTCACTCACGATGATTCTAAGGGGCACGCAGTAAGGTCGGGGCCTTATTCCTTAGAGGCCCTTAGTCTCCCACAAGTTCACCTGGCGAAGTATTGACTCCAAGGGTTATTGATGTCTACCAAGTTAGTCAAGAGGTGAGTGGCACCCTTGGAGCACGTGGTGTGTCTTGGAGGGCATGTCGCGCAAGGGAACAGATGAAGCGAGTGGCACCCTTGGAGCACCTAGTGCGTCCTAAAGGGCACATCACGTTGTTGATGATAGAGGAATGAACCTAGATGGCCTTAGGATGAATAACGTGTTAAGTATTTTTAAAAACAAATTCCCTATTTAAATGTCGCTCAATACAAAAATTTAAGGTCTAAGTCTAAATTGCGCTAGTGGTAAAATTTTATCTATCTATAAAAATAATAATAATAATAATAATAATAATAAAAACAACATAAATGATAGTTATGATCTTCGTTAAATCTTGTAACACGAAGGGAGTAAGAAATTTAATTTATTCATAAAAAAAATCTGTTGAAATAAAATTTAAAAACGGAATTAATTGTCTTATTATTTTATTTTTATTTTTAAATTATATTAATTAAAAGATAAAAAGGAAAAAGGGTTAAATTCCACACCTGCCTTTTTGAGTTCTAATTAAAAAGGGGAAAGAGGGAAAATCTAAAAAATTATGAAACTAGGAAAAGAGGTAAACATAAAAAGGGAAAAAGGGGAACATAAGGGAAAAAGTGGAAAGTCAAACTTAGAAAAAGTATCTACCATTTAAAAGCTTTTTAATTTAAACTGAACTAGCAATTTAATGAAAGGGAAAGTTATTAAATTCTGTAAGAGAATGTGGGGACACCTAGGAGAGATTCTAGGAGTAACTCTAGGTGGGTGAGGGAAATAAAGATAATTAATTAATTAAAGAAATTAATTTATGAAGGAATGTAGGGGATGGGGGACACTTGTACGAAGAAGAATTTTTAGGAATTTATTTTTAAAACTTTAATTAGATGAGATTTTAGGAAAGAAAGGAAGTTCGAAACTCTATAAAATGAAGGAAGGAGAAGCATGAAGGGGCATCTTCTATTTGCGTAATGTTACGCTGCAAAAATATCTACTTGACTGACTTACTTGTGGGAGTTGGGATACCCAGCTCAGTGAGGAGTGGTAGCTCGGCCTTGCGAGGCGAGCTGGGAGCTAGTTGAGATCTCTGGATAGTGAGTGTGTGGCCCCTTTGCGGCTCAGGGGGCTAAGGGGGAAGAAGAGTACCCCTAGCATTGGCTGGGAGGTACCGGTGAAGTCTCGCCAGTCGGCAAGTGGAAGTGGCACGGAGCGCGCGGACGTCATTCAGAGCGAGCAAATAGGCAATGGTACACTCTCTTCATTTCTGTTTGGTAGATGATATTAGGACTTATTCTTAGATCTGCTTGTTTATTGGAAAGTAAACTGATGTATTTTAAGTTGATGATGGAAAATTTTCTTAGCCTAGCTCGATGGTTGTTGTCTCCCATGGCCTTCGTTTTCCCCCATATCTTGAACACCTGGATGTGATTGATTGTGTCCGTCATGGTTTCTTAGCTTGTCCCTAGCTCGTCAGTCCTCACCTGAGTAGTCGGCCAGGAGCCTGATCTACGATCGTCACCTTAGCGTTAAAAGACCTATGGATCTCAACACCCTTCTTTTTTGTGCAAGGATGACTAAGCAAAGGATGAGCCTATCCGTCATCTACCTCTGTTGTAGTCCTTGCTTGATTTTTTGACTTGTGCCTTCTAGTACGGCCTCTGCATATGGATTATCTCGCTTCATTAACGTTTATTTTTCTGTGCCTTGATTGATTGAATCCCTGGAATCCTTTCAATGAGTTATCCTTATGACCCTGGCGTTCTCTTATTGTTGTCAGCATTTTTATATCGGCACCCCGCGATGTAAAAAGTATTTAACTATGATCTGTATTTTGGTTCTTATTGAATTGACTTGTTTTTATTACTCCAGCAATTGTAATTATATGAAAGATGTAAAATATTACCCCTGCAATTGTGGATATGTAATGGATGTAAAATATTACCTCTGTGACTCTCATTATGTAATACATGTAAAAAGGTTACCTCTGCGTTTGTTTTTATTCATTAATGAATAAATTTTAACCCTGCATTTCATAGTCATGAACAATTTAAATCTGCATTTTATTTGATTGTCAATTTAGCTCTGCATTGGATACCTCCCTCGCAGCATAACCTGGTGTGTTTTTGACAGATATTTGGTTGTATATTTTTTTTTCTCATACCTCTGCTCCTTAAATATTTTAGGACGGTTTAGTCTGTGTTGTCCAAATTGATTGGCAGCCTTCACTTGCCTGAGTTTTTTTTTTTTCTAGAATGACCGAAGGGCTGTGTTTTGAGACCTGGTCGGACTGCCATTCGTTGCTTTTAACTCCAGCGATTTTTTTCCCTTAACCTCTGCGTAAGTCTCTGCCCTTAGTCATTTTTTTTACCTCAGTGATATATATGGAGGCAGCAATAAATTAATGGTGTTTTCACCATGTTTACCCGCAGCATCAATAATCGTTTTCCCCATGTTTACACCGCGAAGTTATAAATCCATCCACCCTGCCAATTCAATGCATTTATAAAGGTTAGGGTGTGTTGTGTAACTATAAATTTTACTGTAAAATAAAATGGTACTGTTGTAAACCACGACTAGTATTCAAGTATGAGCATGAGTAAATGTTGTGGACTGGTAGCTATTTAATTGGTGTGACTATGGTTGTTGAAGTTGATGAGCATCGATTTTATCCTTTAGGCAGTGATACCATTATTTTTATCTCATGCAGCATTTACCATTGTCAAAGTCATCGAATTACCATTCATTCAATGTTTACAGCAATTGGCGCAATGTGTGCGGGCAGTGAGATAACCTGCCAAAAAGGGTAACTCTGAAAGAAGATTACTCTCTAGTTAGCCCACTCATTTTCAAAACTTTTCTTCCTAATGTCAAATAACATTTTTTTGGTGTTCTAAAAAAAAAAACTTTTAAAATAAGAATTAATATTTATTAATTATGTTCTTCAAATATATAGAGAAGATTTACGCAAATACAACCAAAAAAAAAATTACTTCTCTTTTCATTTATACCCACAAGGGAACACATAATATGCACACGAGCTCACACATGTAAAATCTAAGATTTCATCTATTTATGTTGCCCAATAATTTCAGCTCCCTCTATTTGGATTTATTAAATATCAAAATTATGTGCTAATTGAGTTGTGTTTTACAACAATCCCACTTAGTCAAGAGTGTAAAGAGTAATGACGAAGAGGCCATCCCAAATTCTTGAACTTATCCTTTGCAAGGTGTTTCTGAGTGGGATGAGTCTGTATTCAATTAGTTAGTTAGAAATTTATTGAATGAATAGGTAAGTTTCCATTGCATTGATAATGGTAGTTTAACCCATTTCTATCATAATTATTGCTAAGTTTGGTTAACCCATTCTGTCGTAAATAAGTATCAAGATATTGGTTAAATTCCCTTCTGCGCAGGTTAAACCTTTATTCGTGATATTCCTGGCAAATTTGACTTTCCTTATCATAACTCACCGTCTTCAATTACTGTCTTCAATTACTAATTATTGTCTTCACTTATTAATGGACCCATAAGCAATTACTAATTACTTTCTTCAATTACTGTCTTCAATTATTAATGGTCCAATAAGCAATTAATGTCTTCAATTACTAATTATAAAAGAGTAGTTGAAAAAGGAATGTTTTTTTTATTATTATTATTTAATTTAGTGATGAAAAGGAATTTTTACAAAAATAGTACGTTCAGTTGAAAAGGGATGATCCCTAAATGGTGAGTTTTAGTTGTTTAAGGAAGGGATTTAATTATTAAGGAGAAGTTGGGTTTAAATAGGATTGGTCAATAAGTTAACCCTTAGAGTTGTACCACTCATCTTGTATTCAATTTAAATCACTCATGACCTTCTTTTGGTAGTAACATCTCCTAGAAGTATTTGACTAAACCTTCTAACTTATTTTAGTATTTTCACTTCTTACATATTCAATAGGGATTTCAAGGAATTAATGCCAAAGACTCCCTTGTTTATTGATGTTTCTCTTAGGAACTACCATGAGAAAAAGGCTTAGATGGTTTTAATGACTTAACAAGCATTGCTTTTAATGATTCTACTTTGTTAAATTATGTTAATCTTTCACGAGAAATTATATTATGACTTGCGTACCATTAATTTTAAAGTCAGTGCATGTTGCGCAACCCCAAGAAAAGTTTTAGATGTTGCACGTCAAGAAAGCCAAATTTTCTTCACTCAGGCCCTTTATATTCTGCAAGTTAGGGGGAAGCCTTTTTAAACCTTGCACAAAAGTAGAAATTTTATAAAAAGAAAAACACAAAAAAAAAAAAAAATGTTCTAAAGTGATTTTACTGGTTGTACATCGTAGGAGTCATACCAGTCGGGGATGTTACACCTCCTATATCATATACCTAAAATAATCTACTAGTCTATCCTACCTTACATTTACCCACCAAACCTCAGAACTTCTTAAGGTAAAATTTAGATCCTCCCCTACTATCACCTTGTTATGGCTTATTACTCCTTGTGCAAAAAAATCCATCCCATGAATCCTTATTATCATTATAAGGTCCATAATGATTTATCACATTGATAAATTCATCTTATTCCTAAAACTAAAATTCATTACATATTTCTTCTCTATGAAAAGAGGAATTCAAAATATGTATGTTATTATTCTAGCTAATAATAAGCCTCCCTAAAACCACATTTTCATCTAAATATAGAAAATATCAACCTTTTAATATATTTCGTAAAGCCTGCACTAAATTTCCCCCTCTCCCATTGTTTCTTACAATAAGATAACATTAGGCTTACTGACTTCCTCCAATCTAACCAAGGATGATATTTTGTAGGGGAAGCCAAAACCCCTGACGTTTAATGATAATATGATTGGGAGGTAACCTTAAAGGGGTTATGTCCTTCTCTAAGGACCCATTTCAAGGATTTAATTTCCCTTGTTGAATCTCCTTGAGGTATTTTTCTTGTGCTTGATGAAGATATGATTTTCTCCCTAGGGTATTTTTGATGGGTTTCTTGGATAGGATAGAGATTAATCTACCTTCTATATTATCATATGGGTTCCCCCTAAAATCCTTTCTATATCTGAGATAATATATGGAGGTTTATGGACCTCCATGAATCTCTTCTGAGCCAAAATTTTGACTTGAAGAGTCATTACTTAGACTAGCCCCAACCCCCAAATTTTCTTCGTTTTCTAAGGAAAAAATTATATTTTCTTTTCATAGAGGGATATTCCTCTTTTATCTATAAACCCTTAATCCTGTGACCAATTTCACCATCCCCCATCCCATCCCGCTACTAAAACCCTACCAAAGTCAAAGGAAGATGACCAATTACCCTTAACCCCAAAATCAAAGCTAGCTTCTTTGGATAAATAAGAAGAGTTTGATTTGATGAGATTTTTCTTACCAACTATGTCTTCCAGAGAAGCTTCATGCTTTCTAACTTCTTACTCCATTAACTACTTTGCCTTTGATATTTCTTAATGTTTTTTGACTTGGGGATCAAGGGATTTTTTTGGACTCTTCACTTGAGATTGAATTGAGCCTTACGTTGGACCCTTTTTCTGCATTTTGTTTATCAATAGTGGGCTTTCATCTTCATTTCCTCTAGGACCCACTTTCCCCCCTTATGTAGGTTTTGTACTTCCCTTCATTTCCTCATTCGAACAAACAACCTTCTTCCTCCAAGCCTTCTTTGTTAACTTAAAACTACATTATTTTTCCAAATTCCTATATGAATAACACCTTGTGTATCGAAATGTAATCCTCATATACTCAATTATCTATTTGTAAGTATGAGAACCCATATTTATTTAAATATGATCTGCAAGCCCTTCTCTTATATATACCACCTCTAAAAGAATTGCCACTTTCCTCTGAGCACTTGTCTTATTGGAGGAGTAATTATTTAGATTCCTCCCAAAGTTATCCCTAGTATGTCTTAGAAATTAATCTAACCAACATTCCGGAGAAAGCCCTAAAATATTGACCCAAACTAGAATTTTTGATATGGGTTTGGCCCTTAGGTCAAAGCATGTATGCCATCTCTCAAGTTCCTGGATTGATTAGCCCTAATACCACTAGTTGCCCATAATTTTCTCTACATCATCACTTGAACTCATAGTAAACCCTAGCCAACCTTGTGGCATCATATGAAACCTAGGTGAATAACCTAGCAAAGGATACCATGACATCCTTATCCAGGAAACTAAGATTTCTTCCTTCATCTAATGGCCATGAAAGAACCCTATCAAATTTAAACCTTGAAATTCCATATTTGTTCGAGATACATGTTCTCTCCAAGTACCATTCTAAATTCCTCCTCCTATTCCATTAATCCCCATCCATAGAAAGCTTCAAAATCCAACTTATTGCCTACAAAGTTGAACCCTCCATGCACTATGTTTGATATTCCTTCCCCCTTAAACCCTTTACTAGAATCATCACCTACACCCTTTTTTAGATTTTTATAAAATGAAATACACCTCAACCTTATTGAAACCTCCTTCTAAAAGGGTTTGGATCGAGCTTTACTCCTTCAACCTTGATTTTTTCCCTGTAACACTTTGCAATAAAACCTATGTTTAACTATATGTACGAGTCTAGTAAACTTTCAATAACCCTACCATCATTTTTTATGGTTTCCATAATGCTCTTATTGCCCCATTCCTATAGGATTCAAGCATTAGGATCAAAGGTTTGTTTCGTTCTCTTTCCAATGACCTTTTCCTTTTTTGAATTGTGAAACTAATCAAAAGGTATAAAAATCTCCATACCTTCATAGAGGTCTTCAAAAAAACTTATGAGTTACCCTTCCTCTATAACCATCTCCATCGGCTTCTTTTCAGCTAAAGACTTTCCTGTGGACTTGGTCATATATGTAGAAAGAGTTTGTGAAATTTATATGGAAATTTGAATAGTAATGGTACGAGTACTCTTGATTATGTTCCATGAGGAATATGCGGTGGAGGTAGGTTTGGTTCTATTGGAAATAATAGTGGCTACATCTTTGTTAATATAGCAATAGGTCATAGAGGAGTGTGATGTAGTTTTCGTGTTCGTAAGTATTTTAGGTTCTTCGGGGATCATTTAGTGGCTAAATATTATATGTTACATGTTATTCCTTCCCAAAGCATTTTAGGTTTCTTCAGTAATGAATGTGGGAGGTAGTAAATATTATATGTTATTTCTTCCCGAAGTATTTTAGGGTTTTTTGCTAATCATTCTGTGAGTATTGTTACTTAAATAACAATTTTTATCATAGCATATAAAAAATAAAATTATTTGTAAAAAATAAAATAAAAAACAAATGTTTAATAATTAAACATAATTAACTGAAAGAAATAAAGAATATCAATCACATAAAAATGTAAGCCACAAAAATTCAATAGGTGAAAAATGTGATGGATTGATGAGTCTTCTATGAAAGTTGATCTTCAACCAAAAATATTGGTGAGTTTATTCCATAAACTCATAATTCACCCTCTAATGCAATAATTTGCTAAACTCGTTTAATTCAATATTCAATATTCAATGTATTATTGACATTAATTATCAAATTTGTGTAATTTAATTGTTTGAATGCTTTCCATTTTACAATAGGAAATGCTTTGGATAGCATAATTCATTAAATTATGAATATGTTCATTATGTTATAAATAAGGAGCACCAACACAAAACAAATAGTTGCATTGATTTCAGTAATGATATAATGGATATGAATCAAATAGTTGCATTGATTTTAGAAATGATATAATGCAAAACAATAAAGTGTATTGATTTAAGTGATGACAGAACAAAAAATAATTTAAAGTAGTCACGTAGTTGC
Source organism: Picea glauca (assembly GCA_000966675.3). Lineage (NCBI taxonomy): Eukaryota > Viridiplantae > Streptophyta > Pinopsida > Pinales > Pinaceae > Picea > Picea glauca. The sequence goes on along the minus strand of JZKD02S1993874.1, from coordinate 265,686 downwards.
AATGATTTCAACGATAATATAACAAATAGTTGCATTGATTTCAGTAATGATATAACAAAGAGTTACATTGATTTCAGTAATGATATAATACAAAATGATAAATTTTATTGATTTAAGTGATTATGCAATGAAAAATGATTTAAAGTAGTCAAAAATTTGCAATGATTTCAACATTGATATACTAATAGTTGCATTGATTTCAGTAATGATATAAAAAAATACAAAATGATATATTTATTTTAGTGATAACACAATAAAAAATTATTTAAAGAAAGAAAGTAGTTTCATTGGTTTCATCGATGTCCTAATACAAAATAATAAGGTGCATTGATTTTAGTGATGATATAGTGAAAAAATATTTAGAGCAATCAAGTAGTTGAATTGATTTTAGCGATAACCTAATGCAAAACAATAAGGCGCATTAATTTTAGTGAAGATACAATGAAAAATCATTTAGAGAAATCAAGTAGTTGAAATGATTTCAGCAGTGATATAATGCAAAATATTAGGGTGCATTGATTGCAATTATAATACAATGAAAAATGATTCAGTGTAATAGAATTATCATTCTCTTAAACAATTCTTATTACACCTATTGAAATAGGTAATAAAAACCAACTTCCTTTGAATCTTGCTTGGGGCTTAACAATCCATAAGTCACAAGGATTGACGTTAGAGAAAGCTACTATTAATATTGGGAAGCAAGAGAGACAGGGTATGACATTTCCTGCAATATCTTGAGTTAAATATTTGAATGGTCTATGATTTCAACCTTCTTTTCATATAATCGATATCAAAAGATGGAAAAACTAGCAGGGGTGACTATAAGAAAAGCAAAAGAAGATAGATTGAGATTGATCACAATGTAAAGTATTTGTAATTGATTACATTCTTATTATTTACATTTTTCACCATTCAACATTGTTACTTTATTTGTTTTCAACTTATTCCTCATGTAACTCTTGAAGTATACTTCTAAATGATACTCTTCATGTTCTCAACAAACTAAGGAAACTAAGTAAATTTAAAATGATCATATTCATGTGAGACATATACATAATTTTGATCATCTACAAATTGTGTCACTATAATAAAAATTGAAGAAGATATATTGGTATTGATCATTCTCGATAATACTCTCTATACTTTCAACCAACTAAGGAAAGTGAGTAAAATTCAGATGATCAGATTAATCTTATATGTATACATATACATAATGTTGATAAACTACAAATTTTGTGTGACCACCCACAACTGAAACCAACCTAGTCCATCTTAACCTCGGATCTATCAAACACTGAGAGAGATCAATATCTCTAGGTGCAAAATTTTCCTCAATTTTTGCACTCTAAAACAGGTTTGGACCTTGAGAGATTTGATCCCTCTCAGTACTTGATAAATCTGAGATTAAAATGGATCTAGATGGATATATTACAATCACATGAGATGTAATAAAACCGAATCATATTAAATAATAAATGTATTTTATATTAACGAATCATTAATGATGAGTCATCTTTATGTGAAACATTATAAAAATATATAACTCAAACTTCAATGTATTTTTTCATATAATTTTATTAGTAAAAAGTGTATAATTAATCAAAATGATTTAACTAATAACTTATAATTTAAAAAATTAAAAATTTATATTTTATTATATATATATATATATATATATATATATATATATATATATAAATAAAAAATTATCTTTTAGTAATTAAGTGATTTATAATAAAAATTGAAATGAACAAATCATCAAAATTGACTTGACTTAAGTTTAAGTTTTAATATTCACAATATCATTATGAATTTCCCTATCATTGTCCCCCTATTAAAGTATAAGTTTCTCTTTCAAATACCACCCACTTTGTTGGAAACCTTTGAAATGGGAATCTTAAAACAAAATTTGATCTTCATATCTTTCATATCATATAATTAAAGTATAAGTTTCTCTTTCAAATACCACTTTGTTGGAAACCTTTGAAAATGGAATCTTAAAACAAAATTTGATCTTCATTTCTTTCGTATCATATATTTGGCGAAAGGTGACCCATGACACTTTTAAGGATTTATTCGTTAATTAAAATTCGATCTTCAATTCTTCGCATCACATCTTGTCTCCCTATTTGCGAAAATATGACCCACGAGACTTTTAAGATTTATTCGTGGATTCAACACATTAGCCAAAAGAGAGCACTTGGAGGTGAGTTATTTTTTTAAAATTAATTTGTTTTCATTTTAATAAATTATTATAGGAAAAAAGTACAAGTACTTTATCATAAATAAATAATTTTTGGGAAATTTAGTAGTTTTCTTCATTCTTAACTTTTTTTTCCATCAGAAAATTTGCCTATTAAAGAATAATTTTAATTACATCTTCAAGACTCTTAATCAAAGATGATTGAACATCCTTTCAACTATCGACCCGCAATACACATGACAAAAAACTAATTACAAAGATCTTGAAAGGAAAAAATCTAAGAAAACTAAAGGAACAAAAAAGATCATGTCAGTGACTTCTTACTCACCTCTGAGAAAGAAAAAGGTGGCAACACAAAGAATCTGGAGCACTATCAAAGGTGAGCATCTGACAAAAACAATGGGCTCACTCCATAAACAAGAGAGAACCTTGAAAGTTAGAAAATATCTAAATGGGTAGGAGGACCAATGATTGCTCCATCCCAAGAAAAGTAAGTAATTCTACCTTTGGCCTCTGATAAATCTTGTTTTGACAAGAGATCGACTTCCCCATTAGACTCTCTGAAGATATGATGAAAACTAGTACCTTTGAAGGAGATAACCAAGTCCTTAAGTCTTTGTTTCCAGCCTTCGATATTGTTGGCTCGGAGTTTACCTTGACAATTTAGCCAATCAATGATTACTTTGGAGTCACCCAGGACTTGAATGTAATGGATGTTCAAGGATTTTGCGATAATAAGCGATGCCCATGCACCTAGTAACTCAGCTTTGGTATTTGTACCAGGCCCACCATTAAAAAGCCATCTATAGACCTGATCATTGTTGCGCTTGATAACACCCCATGCACCACATAATGATCCCCCTTTGATTGAAGCTCCATCAAATAAAGCCAAAGCATAGCCAGTGATCCTCGAGATCGGATTCTGCCTGAGTTTTGGAGTGACTTGCGTTGTAATATTTCTGTTGAGATCACCTGTCACTTTAATAGTGACTGACCAAGCCGATGGAGATCTCCCTTCGAAAAGCGACTTGTTTCTCTCTATCCATACATACCAGCAAGCGAGGATCGGGATTCTTTTTTACCATTATTTATTCATAGTCCAATTATTCATGCCCTCGAGGATCGATTAGCCTTCCTAGTTTATGTTTGAACTTGTTAAGAATTTAATCATCGCCCATACCTTTTTTGTAAAAGCGCAGTCAATGAACATGTGTGCATTATCATCCATTTTTTTCTTGCACAAGGTACAAAGGCTCAGGCCTACCCAGCCTTTCTGTTGGAGGATGTCCTAGGTAAGGACTTTGTTCTGAAATGCTAGCCAAGAAAACAAGATGACCTTCAGAGGCAATTTCAATTTCCATAATTGAACACGCCATCCATGGACAGTTGGATTCGTCTATGTTGAAATCAAAGCATCATATACATTTTTAACATGTAACTCTCCAGATGAGTCACCTCCCGTCCAAAGTAGGACGTCTTCTACAGAAGATTTGAGAGTAACCCCGGCACTATTTAATTCACTGATGAAACGTTCCCATTTGGCCACGTGCATACCTAACAAAACCAATTCACTATTTCTTTTCCATATCTATGCCTGTGTAAATGGATCCTTGGCCACCGAGGCTTGCGCTAAGACTGTAATATTATTTTTATTTATCAATGAAATTGTCTCTGGATGTAGAATGGACTTATCCCCAATATTTAAAATCCTATCTCTCCCAATTGTAATTTGATGCCCTGCACCCGGACGCCAACTTAGCCAATTGAGGATTATAGGAGTAGTACGAACAAGACTGGACCAAATCCTTGATGTCGCTTTGATGAAATGTGTCTGATTTCTAAGCTAGATGGTTAGCGTCGCATTCTTTAAGTATTTTCCTTTTATAACTTGATGCCATAAACTGTCATGATTTAAAACCCTCCATAAAGAATTTGTAATCAAATCATTATTGAAAAGATAGATATTTCTCAATCCCCATCCTCCATTCTTTTTTGGACGGGATAAAGTCTCCCAGCTACACAGATGGTAGTGCTGAGATTTAGAGTGGTCGTTCCAGAGGAATTTAAAAATCAGTTTCTGAATCTTATTAATAAAAGATCTGGGCAAGGTTTCCAGTGACATCCAGTAGACCAAAAGGCCTTCCAGCACCGACTTCACTAGGATAAATCTACCTCCCAGCGATAGCCACCGGTGACACCATAAGCTAATTTTATTTGAAAATTTAGTTACCATCCATTCCCAATCCGACGCACGATGTGCCCCTGTCCTGAGAAAATATCCCAAATATTTGAATCCATTCGAGAGTGCACAGAAATCAAAGGGCAGTAAAGGTTTAAAAGGGGACAACTCGTCCAATGACAGACCTTCATAATAGACTTTAGTCTTTGATTGGTTGACTGAGAGACCGGAAGCGCTGCAAAAGAGGTTTATGAGTTTGTAAATCTCCTTCCATTCAACTAAGATCACTTTAGTCATTATGATTACATCATCCACAAATAGGATATGTAAGACTTTTATCAACCTTGTTACTTTTATACCAGTGATGTCCCCCAACTCCCTGCAATTTTTCAGCAAAATGTTGTGGCCTTCCATTACTAAAATGAACAGTAATGGGGAGAGGGGGCATCCTTGCCTCACCCCTCTACCACTTCTAAAACATTATGTAGCTTCCCCATTGATTAACACTACAAAGGAGGGAGAAGTTACACAAGCCATTATCCAGTTTGTCATTGGAATCCCTACACCAATTTTGAGAAAAATCATTCTTAAATGATCCAAGTTAATACAATCATAGGATTTTCTTAAGTCTAGTTTTAAGACTAAGGATTTCATTCCTTTATTTTTTATACTATGAAGGCTCTCATGTGTCGTACTTGTGGCATCTTGAATACGCCTGCCTTGAATAACACCCATCTGCCCAATAGAAATAGATCTTGAAAGGAAGGGTTTTAAACGATTTGCAATAATTTTTGTTATCACCTTATAGCACAAATTGCAAAGAGAGATAGTTCGATAATCATCAAAGGATTTTGTATTATTTTCCTTTGGAATAAGCGTCAAGAAGGTTGAGTTCAGGCCTCCCACAATGGTTATGTGCCTTCTAGTTTCCTCCACCATAGCAAGAAGATCATCCCCGACTAGGTCAAAGAAAAAAATAAAAAATTATGCAGACCACCCATCCGGTCCCGGACTTTTTTCTTTTTTAAAGTGGAACAAAACATCTTTTAACTCATCCATAGTGATAAATGAAAATAAAGAAACTGAATCCTCTTCATCAATCATCTGTGGAAAAGAGTCTAGGAGTCTGCAATGTTCAGCAGTTATCGGATTTGTCCGGGCTTTATAGAAATCTTTGTAAAAATTAACTACCTCTTCCTTTAAAAGCTCATGATCTGAAATGAATTTGCCACTTTCTTTTTGGATGCCCCAAACATGCTTCTTGATCCTGTTATTGTTGGCCACCTTATGAAAAAAAGTGGTATTTTTATCCCCACTATTCATCCAAAGAGTTCTGCTACGAAGGTGCCATTGTTCTTCATCAGCTAAAACAATGTCATTCCTTTCCCGTTCTAAATTCTGAAGAGCAATTATTGCTATATGGTCACTTGGATACCCACCCAGAATTTTGTAGGTTTCCTTAATGTTCATTTCTCACATGGCCAGTCTTGATTTTTTCTTTAAATGAAACTCTTTGTGCCATAATTTAGTTTGTTTCTTTATTTCTTGTAGTTTCCTTATGACTCTTAGCTTCCTGCTTCCTTCATTTATGAAAATAGGGTCTTTCCATACCTTTGTAACTAAATCCACAAACTCCTTCTCGTAAATCCAATGCTCATTGAATTTAAATGGGTAGATTTTATAAGCTGGGTGCATTTCCATCTGAAGAAGAATCAGTGCATGGTCCGAAATGAAGGGAAATTCTACCCAAGACTGATAGATTCCAATGTCAATTAGGAGATCTTCGAATACCAAAAATCTGTCAATTCTGAGTGCTATCACTTCCTGACCTGAGCGACCATTTATCCACGTCGGGACCAGTTTTTCGAGCTTAATATCAATCAGCTTCTTGTGATAGAATAGATCTCTGTAAAACGTTTTTGTCATCCTTGTGCCTGTTGATCCGCCCCAAGCCTCTTCTGGTGAGAGAATAATTTTAAGATCCCTTGCAATGACCAGGTGTTTGATAGCAAGGATGTCGTTGTCGTCCAAAGTATTCCAGAATAGTTTCCTTTCCTTACACAGGCCATATAATTTTAAAAAAACTATCTCCCAGTGGTTAAAAAGACACATATTTGTTAGTATTATTCCCCTAATAGTGATAAAATGATTCAAATAAAAATGATGTGGATCCCAAGCTACTAAGAGACCTCCGGAAGTACCCAGAGAGATGACAAAACTCGAAACCAAGAAGGGCAAAAAAGTTGAACAAATTCCCTGGCTTTTTGATCGTCCACCAAAGTTTCTTGAAAGGAAATAATATCAAGTCTCGTGTTTTCCAAGAGTCTACATATCGAGGCTATGTTGAGGGTGCCTCCTACCCATCTTACATTAAGGGGGAGAAGTAAAATTACGTTATCCTTGCTAGGGCTTTCATCTCTCTAAGAGGCCCACTTTCGGTGGTTGTAGGATCTGACTCATTTACATGGAGATATTGTTGAGCCTACTTTTTCTTGTTGCTACGAGTTTTCAGTGGCAATAGTTCAATACCCAACCCTCTTGACCAGGTGAATTCTTTCCCTTCCCTAGTCGACAGATTCCTTGAAGTTTTTGTGTCAGATTATCATAGAGGTCCTTTCCTTGGCACGTAGGCAATTTTATAGAACCATTAATAATATTTGAAAGCAGTATCAAAGTATCCAGAGCTTGGTTAAGAGATGAGTCATTCTCTTCAGATTCTCTAAACCCTGGCACCACTGCTGGTTCCGACAGGAGTGAATATGAAACGTTAGGATACTTTCCCTTACCCGGTTCACTAGGATTTTGTGGTTGTAGGCCCTATGGCGATCCTAAGGAAGGGTTGGGAGGTAAAATAGAGGACTCAAAATGATAGCTGAATGTTCTAGAATTCAGCTTGAGGGTAGAGTAGGGAAGTTCTAAGCATTATTTTCCTCCTGGGAGAGTAGGATATTCGTCTATAGATAAATCATACTTAGGAAGATAATTGATATGTGCCTCCCCTAAAGAGTCCACATCAATCATATAGGACGGAGGGTCTTCCTGAAGGAGAGAGTCCTATGACTGTTCTTCTGTATTCTTGCCAATGTAATCACGTTGGAGACGTCCAGTGCACCTACACCTGAACGGTATACCCTGATAATCCAACCATTGGTTATAGTGGCGTCCATGCCAGTCAATATCCAGCATATCTGGAAGCTCGTTGTGAATATCCACAAGTGATATAGATTATGTTTAACTTAACCATGACAATGACTTAGACCCACAAATATCGTGTATATTATAAAGGTAACTAAGCACGGGACTTGATCCTACCTTATGCTTGTAATTTACAATATTTAATCATTCAAATTAGTTCACAAGGCTACCATTTTTTTTTTATATTTAAAAAAAATAGAAAATAAAAACCAATTTTTCTTAAAATATCTTATCTATGCACATATTATATCTTAATTTTACAATATCTATAATTATACTAATCTTTATAACTTATTAATTAGCTCATGATAATTAATTTTATAATGTCTATAAGGGTAATTGTCTTTATAATCTAGTTTAATTTCTTTGTTGAGTTATTCAACATCACCCTTCATTTAGTTGCCTAGTGACCCTCTTTTGAAAGTATGTTTGCCTCCAAGTTCCATTCTCTCCATTCTCTAAAAACATGAGAGAAAGAAATGGACTTCAAACAATTGTTTGATATATCATTTTTCCATTTTCTAAAAACATGAGAAAAAGAAATGGACTTCAAATAATTGTTTGATATATCATTTATCTGATCTCCCAAAGGTTTTAAATGAACAGTAAGAAGTTGTCCAAATCCATTTTTCTAATTGATCATTAAATTTGAGTATCCAAAAACCTACATATTTCTAACATTTTTTTCAAAGAAATTTTTAATAAATGTTTGAAAGTCAATAACCAAACACAAAGTTGTTTGAACCCATTCATTGTCCAAATCCATTTTTTTAATTGATGATTAAATTTGAGTATCTAAAAACCTACATATTTCTAACATTTTTTTCAAAAAAAAATTAAGTAAATGTTTGAGAGTCATTAACCAAATACAAAGTTGTTTAAACCCATTCATAAAGTTTCTTTCATCTTAATTGAATGGTTTTTAAAAAGAAATAAAATACACACTACACTACTTTTTAATGAGGACCTTAACTTGAGCCACCGAAGAAACCCCAAACCTACTCCTTATTAATTACCATATCCCTCAAGTGCCTTTCAGGATTCTAAATTACTAGCATTTGTAAGTAGAAGCCAAACCTATAATTTGATAGGCTATATGAAAAGAAGGGATCCTTTAATTTTTATTATTTTTTTATTTAATTATCCTAGCTTAAATTTATTTTTTCTTATTATTATTTTGTATATAGCATTATTTTTCCCTTTAAAAAGGTTTTTCTTTCAAAGTAATCCTAGATGAATTTGGATGAATTTGTCTTCCCTTGTTAGATTCATTTTGATTCTATATATTAACCAAACAAAGTTGTTTGAACCCATTCATAGAGTTTCCTTCATCTTAATTGAATTGTTTTTAGAAAGAAATAAAATTCTCAAAGTAATTCTAGATGAATTTGTCTTCCCTTGTTAGATTCATCTTGATTCTATATATTAACCAAACAAAGTTGTTTGAACCCATTCATAGAGTTTCCTTCATCTTAATTAAATTGTTTTTAGAAAGAAATAAAATACACAAGTTACACTACTTTTTTTTTTAATGAGAACCTTAACTTGAGCCATCGAAGAAACCCCAAACCTACTCCTTATTGTACTGCCTCCTAGGCAGTATACATAGCGATGAGTTCGCTTTGACTACTCTATTAATTTGGGTTGACTTCAAAAATTTTGTAAAAAGCTTAATGTATAACATAAGAAACTAAAAAATTTATTTTTTAATATGTAAAAAAACTGAATTTTCTTGCATTTGATTGGCTGATAACTTTATAGTGTTATTGCAGCCTTCACTTATTTCGAGATCAGAATTAACTCAATGACATGACAGACTGGGTAAGTTGAATTTATATTTTATATTTATATTTAATACCTTCCTTTAACCGCCCAATTAACAAGGCAAATATTTCCGCAACGAAAGGCTCACAGACCACGGGCGATTCACAGTKTACCTACTCAAATAATGAMAAAGCAACGCCATTAAATCCTTCATTTTTGGGGTCCTGTCAGAGCGTATACGAAAAGCCAGATTCGATCGATCCATTTCCCACTGCATTAAATACGACCACAGCGATAGCAGCAGCAGTGGCAGTGCCAGTGTGGGTGAGAATTCGAGGTGGCGATTTCAAACGGGATTCGTATGAACTSTTCACTGCGCAGATTGRTCAGGCARGGGTGGTGYGAGTGYCATACTCATCCTCGCTATCGGAATCCCCAAACACGACCTTCAACAGATCTTCTTCCTTCACGGGGAGTTCCATCTATCCCACCATACGGCACCCCGCGAGAAGACAGATGTTGTATTTATTTATTTTGTGTAAACATTTTGGCTCTGCAAATATTATATAATGTATTATATAGATATAGCCATATACCGTCGCAAACGGATAAAGAGCTTATTGCATTAAATTCTTAAAACAGAGATATTATATTCCATAGCATTCACTTACAAACGAAGAATTATAGGAGGCAGTACGCGCAGCCTCGCTGCCTTGTTAATTACCATATCCCTCAAGTGCCTTTCAGGTTTCTAATTTACTAGCATTTGTAAGTAGAAGCCAAACCTATAATTTGGTAGGCTACATGGAAAGAAGGGATCCTTTAATTTTTACTATTTCTTTATTTAATTATCCTAGCCTAAATTTATTTCTTATTATTATTATTATTTTGTATATAGCATTGCATTTTCCTTTAAAAAAGCTTTGGTCTAATTATTTTGTATATAGTATTGTCTTTCCCTTTAGAAAAGCTTTGGTCTAATTATTTTGTATATAGTATTGTCTTTCCCTTTAGAAAAGCTTTGCTCTCAAAGCAATCATAGATGAATTCTCCTTCTCTTGTTAGATTTATATTGATTCTAGATAGTAACCAAACAAAGTTGTTTGAACCTATTCATAGAGTTTCCTTCATCTTAATTGAATTGCTTTTAGAAAGAAATAAAATTCACAAGTTACACTATTTTTTAATGAGAACCTTAACTTGAGCCATTGGAGAAACCCCAAACCTACTCCTTATTAATTACCATACCTTTCAAGTGCCTTTCAGGTTTCTAAATTATTTGTAAGTAGAAGCCAAACCTATAATTTGATAGGCTACATGAAAAGAAGGGATCCTTTCATTTTTATTATTTCTTTATTTAATTATTCTAGCCTATTTCTTTTAGATTCTATAATTTATCAATTTAACCCTTTAGCTATTATGAGAAAAAACAAAGGAGAAAGAGGGCACCCTTGTCTTAGACCCCTTGAAGAGTTAAAAAAAACCCTTGAAGTAGACCCATTTATTAAATAACAAATGAAATTGAACTTAAACATCCCAATATACATTTCACTGCAGACAAGTAGAACCCAGTTTGAAGAAGAATCAATTTAACATATAACCAACAAGACCTATCATATGATAATAAGACATCATCCACAAATAGTAAATGAGATATATTTAGGTTTCTTCTCATTTTTACACTACTTATTTCCCTTATTCTTTTAGCTTCTATAATTTCTCAATTTAACCCTTCAACTATTATGAGAAAAAACAAAGGATAAAGAGGGCACCCTTGTCTTAGACCCCTTGAAGGGTTAAAACAAACCCTTGAAATAGACCCATTTAGTAAACAACAAATGAAATTGAACTTAAACATCCCATTATACATTTCACTACAAGCAAGTAGAACCCAATTTGAAGAAGAATCAATCTAATATATAACCAACAAGACCTATCATATGATTTGGACATATCTAACTTCATAAATATTGTTAGCTGATATTTTTTTCATAGTGTGTAAGACTTCCAATGTTGCCTTTATAGCATCATGAATTTGTCTACCCTCAAGAAATCCATGTTTCTCTTTTGAAATCCTTTTTGAAATATTATTTTGATTCTAACCTGGCAATTTTTTTGCTAGGATCTTATATATACAATTACAAAAGGAAATTGTTAAGAACCTGGATAGATCTACAAATATAATCACCACAAATACTGAATACACAATATATCCACAAAGCAAGATAGAAGAAACTACACTTTATTATTACCAAACCCTTTAGGTAGGGCAACACCATACAATGGATCATATTATGGAAGGAATCATCTCTTGTCCACTTGCCTCTTCAAGGGGGCATCCTCCTATTGAGCTACAACTCACAATACAATAATTCTCTTCATGTCCTCTTACATTGCTTGAACCCCTTTATATAATGCTACCATCACCTAAGAACATTCTAGATGAGGAATCTTCTAGAAGTAGAACCTTCTAAGAAGTCCTCTTACATTTATTATATCTAACTATTCATTTATTATATCTAGCTACAATAGTGGGCCTTATTTAATAATATAGTGGACCTAGTCCACCTTACATTGAATGGCCTCCACTATTATCACTATGGGCCCTCTGGGCCCCCACTACTACCTCTCTAGATACCTTACATTCCATCCCCCTTATGAAAGTGTTGTCCTCAACGCTTGATGTACAACCATATACCAGGGTCCCATGGATAAGTGTGGACCATAGTGTTGAAGTATACTAGAGAACCAGGGTCTCATTGAGAAATGGAAGCCACCATGTTGAAGTAGTCCAACCACCATTGTAAACCAAGGTGTCATGTCCAATTGTTCATGTGAACCCCACATGGAAGATATCGACACCCAATAACCAACTGAAAATGATGCTCCCAATACTGACACCTATCATGTGGATCCAAATAACAATATTCATCCACATAATGGGAGATGATCAAAGATGAATCTAGAATGAACAATATCATTGAAGAATATGCAGGTTGGACACTGGTAACTAGCTCCTAATGTAGGACATTGATGTTCTCTACAGAAGGTGGAGTAGAATCATCAAATAAAATATGGAAGTGGTTGTCATCCCAGAAATGACAACTATCCATATAGTAATCATCACAATCGGCCTCAAAATCATACCAAGCATATATTTCTTGAATATATTCATCCCTGAGGTCTGCCATAAGAAATCTCTCCTACATGTTATCCAATGAATCTTGAATACTACGAAAACTATCATTGAGGCCATTTACAAAGCCATCCAATCTGTCATTCAATGTGTCAAACAATTGGGCTTTGAATGCTTCAGTAATTTGTAGAATTTCTTTGAGGGTTTGAGAAGAAATAGTCATTTGAGCACCCTATGAAAATTTATGAACTTATGCAGTCCCGCCGTTGTCATGAAAAACCCAAAAAACAGAACAATAAATTACTGCAGAAAATCGCGGCGTTTTCCAAAAAAACCCTGAAAAACTATTGAATTTAAAATGCACATAACTTCACTTCCCGAACTTCGTTTCAGATTATTTTGTTTTTGAAATTGGGTTACATTGTGAGAGGAACTCAGATATGTAATTTTTTGGGTTAAATTTGGCCTCCAGATGCTACAGGGGAAAAAAAAACTTGAGTCGTCGTCCGCAGAAAAAACCCCGAAAAATTGTAGATTTTAAAACTTCAAATCTTGACTTCTCAGAATCTGTTTCAGATGATTTTTTTTTCAACTTGGGTGTTTTTATGAGAGGAACTCAGATCAAAAACCTATTTTTGCAAATTTTTCACAGAAATATATCGAAAATTCCTGGAATGTCGCGGACCTCTTTTTTTTCTTCTCCGAAAAACAAATCTGCAAAAGCAAAAAATATTTGTCCACAATGTCTGTCAAGGAAAGTGATCTGATACCACTTGTTAAGAACCTGAATAGATCTACAAATATAATCACCACAAATACTGAATACACAATATATCAACAAAGCAAGATAGAATAAACCACACTTTATTATTACCAAACCCTTGAGGTAGGGAAACACCATACAATGGATCCTATTATGGAAGGGATCATTTCCTGTTCACTTGCCACTTCGAGGGGGCATCCTCCTATTGAGCTACATCTCACAATACAATAATTCTCTTCATGTCCCCTTACATTGCTTGAACCTTTTTATATAATTCTACCATCACCTAAGAACATTCTAGATGAGGAATCTTCTAGAAGTAGAACCTTCTAAGAATTCCTCTTACATTTATTATATATAACTATTCATTTATTATATCTAGCTATAATAGTGGGCCTTATTTAATAATATAGTGGACCTATTCCATCTTATATTTAATGGCCTCCACTATTATCACTATGGGCCCTTTGGGCCCCCACTACTACCTCTCTAGCTACCTTACAGAAATTGATACAAAATATTCAAAGATTTTAAGGTTATCCTTTCTTGAAATTGAAGCCAAAAAAGTTGCATTAAAAGATCTAAGAAATTTACTTGAACTGTCAACCTCCTCTATCACTCTTATAAGATCATCCTCCCAAAAAAATATGCAGAATCCTAAATAGAAATCCACTGGCCAACCATCTAGCCCAATACTTTTATCTTTCTTAAAAGATGGAAAAACCACTTTTTGTTCTTATTTGGACACCTCTTATATAAGCATGTGATTCCCTTCCTCTATTACAAACTTTAAAAAAAGGTTTAGGAATCTATAAATAATTACTCTATTAGGGTCAATGTATATAAATAATTACTATATTAGGGTCAATGTATAAATCTTTGAAGTATGATACTCCTAGATCTGGTATTTCTTAAAAGGCTTTTGTCTTACTACCATATGCTTTCCTCGTCTCCCATATAGATCTGATATTTCTTAAAAGATTTTGTCTTAGTACCATATGCTTTCCTCATCTCTCATATTTTGTTTATCCTCTTCCTATGATTAGCAAAGTTATGGAAAAAATTATGTTTACATCACCTTTTTCCAACCACACTACCTTAATTTTAATCCTCCAATCTGTATATCTTCTTTGTAGCAACTTTTGTCTTGAATTTTCCAAATTTTCCATTCTATCTATTTCTTCTTCTAAGAAAACACATGTTGAGATTTTTTTCATACAAATAAATGTTATCATGTTCAATCTCCTTTAATTCTTTTTCAAAATATTTAAATTTTTGGGAATCCCAAGTAACTATATCTTTTTTCATGTTTTTTTTAGGAGATTATCCAAATTGAGAGCTTGCAGCATCCCTTAATGTGGGATTGAAACCCACCTACTCCTCCTCTCCTAACATAATGCACTCTTCTTATTTTAACCATTCGAGTTTGAATTAAAAATATATTTCTGACTTGGAATCATTTTTATTAATATGTAGTATAATTGGAAGATGATCATACCCCCACCTACTTCCACCCATGTTTTGATTTTCTCTACTTCCATTAAAATATTAGCATAAACTAAGAATTTGTCCAATATCTTATATGCTCCTACTTTCCCAACCTCGTTGTTCCTCCAAGTGGGCATCATCTTAATGGGTTCCACATCCACTAGGCCTACCTCCTCTACCTCCTCTAGCTTATACCTAAAATAATCTGCTAGTCTATTTTGCCTTGAATTTACCCCCCAAACCTCATAACTATTTAATGTAAAGTTTAAATCTCCCCCTAATATCACTGTGTTGTAGATTATGACTCCTTGTGCAAAAACTCCATCTCATAAAGCCTTCTTATCATAATAAGGTCCATAACAATTTATCAGATTGATAAACTAACCTAATTCCTGAAACTAAAGCTCTGTATAAATTCATGGTGCATGAAAAAAGGAATTTGAAAGATGTATATTATTCTTATAGCCAATAATAAGTCCCCCTAAAATCACAAATTCATCTAAATATAGAAAATCCCAACCTTTTAGTAGATTTCCTAAAGATTGCACTAAATTTTCTCATCTCCCATTGTATCTTGCAACAAAATAACATCGAGTTTATTATATTCCACCATCTAACCAAGGATAATGTTTTTGAGGGGATGCCCAACTTGTTGGTTGTGGAGCCTGATTATCTTCTTGATACAGAGGTCTTTTTTTTCAGCCGTATTTATACCCCATGAAAACTGTACACCCATCCACACGGAGGGGTTGCAGGGGGGGCTTGCCCCCCTTGAGGGGAACGAACATGAAGCCCCTGAAGGAAAAAATTCCTTGTAAATGTATATTGTGATTTCATAGTAAATCTGGAATGTTCATTATAAGGTCACAGATCTGATGGTAGAAGTTATGTTAGGGTTTTTTTCCCTAGAAGTTAACCCTCTTTTGTGAGGGAATTGTATTGCGGTTGTGTATCATTGTGAATATTGTATTCTGAGAGAGGAGATTGTGAGATAAAGAAGAAGAAGTTACAGCAGGTGAGTTGTAGGTTGTATCCCTTCATTTTGTTGTATAATAAAAAGGAAGGACCTGGCAATTTCTCTGGTGGACATAGCCCACACTAGGTGAACCACGTATATGTGTGTATCTATTGTATTTGTAACTTATGTGTTTTATTTCTGCATTTGTTCTATTTTATTGCTCTGCAATCCTGGTTTTCGAACAACTAGTATTATAGCGAAAGGTAACTCGTAGGAAAAGAGGGTTTCTGGTTCGAGTGGGAGAAATGGCAGAACATGGAAAGTTTAGGGTCGAGAAATTTAATGGCCAAAACTACCAGTTATGGAAGATGTAGATGGAAGATTATTTATATCAAAATGATATATTCCTACCATTGGGAGGAATAGAAAAGAAGTCGACGGCCATGAAGGACGAAGAATGGGAGGTTATTGACATAAAGGCACTAGGAATGATATGATTGAGCCTGGCAGCATCGGTGGCCTTCAATATTTCAAAAGAAAAGACAACGAATGAGATGATGGACACATTGGCTAAACTGTATGAAAAAGCCTCGGCATCCAATAAGATATTTATAATTAAGAGATTATTTAATATGAAGATGTCAGAAGGTGGGTCTATTGCAGATCATTTAAATGAATTTAATATGGTTAATAATCAGCTAAGTTCTGTAAAAGTGGACTTTGATGATGAGGTTAGGGCTCTTCTAATCTTGTGCTCATTGCCAGAAAGATGGAATGGATTGGTCATGGTTGTAAGTAACTATGTCTTTGGTTCAAACACTCTAAAATTTGATGATGTTGTTGGTGTTATCCTTAGCGAGGAAATGTGATGGAAAAGAATAGGTGAGACATCAGGTAATGCGTTAAACACAAAGAACATGGGAAGACAAAAGGATAGATGAAAGGGCTTGGGGAACCGCGGGAATTATAGGAAGGGCAGATCCAAATCCAGACTGGGAAAGATAGAGTGTTGGAATTGTGGGAAGAAATGGCATCTGAAGAAAGACTGCAGAGATCCAAAGAAACAAAGAGATGGACAACAGGAGAAAAATCAGGAAGCAAATGTAACAGGTGATGTGTTACAAGATGCTTTGATTCTTTCTATAGATAATATTTTTGAGTCTTCGGTAGTATATTTAGGAGTTTCATTTCATGCCACACCCCATAGGAAACATTTTCTAGATTATGTTTAAGGTAATATTGGACAGGTTCATTTGGGTGATTATGCACCATGCAAAATTGTTGGAATGGGTAAGGTACAAATAAAGAAAAAGAATGGAAACCAATGGTTGTTGAAAGAGGTAAGACATGTTCTATATCTAAGGGAAAATATAATTTCAACAAGGCAATTGGCAAGTGAAGATTGTATATCCATATTTACAGATAAGGCATGGAAGGTCACCAAAGGATCACTGGTGATAGCAAAAGGAGAGAAGGTAGGTACATTGTATTTGCGTACTAGTAATGTTGATTCTTATATCTATTTAGCTTCTACAGGAGTGGATACAACACTTTGGCATCATAGGCTTGGAAACATGAGTGAGAAGGGGATTCGGATACTTCACAAAAGGAATTTATTGTCATATCTTAAACAATTTGATTGGGATTTATGTGAGCATTGTGTTTATGGAAAACATAAGAGAGTCATATTTCTCAGAGTCGAAAAAGAAAAGAAGAGTGAAAGGTTAGAGCTTGTGCATACATATGTATGGGGACCAACTTAGGTCTCATCTCTTGGTGGCTATCATTATTATGTTACATTTATTGATGTTGAAACAAGAAAAACTTGGGTTTATTACATTCAACAGAAATATGAGGTTTTTGATACTTTTAAGAAGTGGAAAGCTTTGGTTGAGAATGAGACAAGAAAAAGGTTGAAGTGTCTCAAATCAAACAATGGAGGTGAATAGTGTAGCAAGAAGTTCAATGATTAGTGTTCATACCATGGGATTCATCGAGAGAAAATAATTTCAGGAACACCACAAGAAAATGGTGTGTCAGAAAAGATGAACAAGACAATCATGGAGCATGCAAGGAGTATGAGATTGCATGTTGGGTTGCCCTTATAGTTTTGGGTTGATTATGTAAATATTGATGTTTACTTAATAAATAGAGGAACTCAAGCTCTTTGGATGGTGTCATTCCAGAGGAGTCATGGATAGGTAAAAAGGTAAACTATTCATTTTTTAAGACTTTCGGTTGTAAAGCATTTGTCCATATTAATAAAGAAAATAGAAAAAATCTTGAAGAAAAATCAAAGAAGTGTACCTTTATTGGATACGGTCTTAATGATTTTAGTTATCTCTTATGGGATTACGAAAATCACAAAACAATTAGAAGTAGACATGTCATATTCAATGAGAAGGTCATGCACAAAGATCTGTTGTAGGGAAAGAAACAAGAAAAAGAAAAACCAGAATACACAGTGCTTGATGAGATCACTGAAAAATAAATTCCAAAGGTACCAGAAAATCAAAATGTACAACAACAAGAGTAGCAGGTACCTCAAACTCCTACAAGTGTTATTAGAAGATCTACCAGGTTAATTACACCCCCTGAACGATACTCTCTTTCATTGTATTATTTATTGTTGACTGATTTAGGTGAACCGGAAAGTTATGAAGAGGCAATGCAAGTAGACACTAAAAGGAAGTGGGAGTAAGGCATGAAAGAGGAAATGGATTCCTTGGTGAATAACTGGACTTTGGACTTGGTTCAGTTTCCTGCAGGAAAAAGAGCATTGCAGAATAAATGGGTTTACAGGTTGAAGGAAGAAGATGGAGGAAAAAAGAGGTATAATGCTAGACTTGTTGTGTGGAATATTGCACAAAAGAAAGGTATAGATTTTGATGAAATATTTTCTCCTGTTGTTAAAATGAATTCAATTAGGACCATTTTAAGTCATGTGGTTGTAGAAGATTTTCATATTGAACAGTTAGATGTAAAAATAGCTTTTATCCATGGGGATTTGGAGGAAGAGATTTATATGCAGTAGCCATAGGGGTATGAGGTCAAAGGAAAGGAAAATTTGGTATGCAGGTTGAAGAAGAGCTTGTATGGCCTAAAGCAAGCTCCAAGGTAGTGGTATTTGAATTTTGACGGGTTTATCACAGAACAAGGTTATAGTAAATGTCATTCAGATCACTGTGTTTATTTTAAAAGGCTAGAAAATGGAAGCTATATTATCTTTCTATTGTATGTAGATGGCATGCTTGTTGCAGGGTCTAATATGTAGGATATAAATGTGCTCAAGAAGAAATTAGCTAATTCATTTCTTATGAAGGATTTGGTTGTTGCAAAGAAAATCCTTGGTATGAGAATAACAAGAGACACGAAAAATCGCAAATTGACACTGTCTTAGGGTGAGTACATAGAAAAGGTGTTGGAGAGGTTTAGAATGTAGAATGAAAAACCATGTAGTACACCTTTGGCCAGCCATTTCAAATTAACCAAACAAATGTGTCCCAAGACACGGGGGGAGATAGAATACATGTTCAGGGTCCCTTATTCATCAGCAATTGGAAGCTTGATGTATGTGATGGTTTGCATGAGACCAGATATTTCACATGCAGTGGGATTTGTGAGCAGTTAAATGAACAATCTAGGTAAAGAACTTGGGAGGCAGTAAAGTCATGGATTATTAGGTATTTGAGAGGTACTTCTACTCATCCATTATGTTTTGGAGATTCAGATATGGTAGGTGATAAAGATAGCAAGAGGAGCACCACATGGTATGTTTTTACTGTAGATGGAACAACAGTAAGTTGGATTTCAAAAATACAAAAGGTTGTTGCACTTTGAACAACAGAAGCAGAGTATGTTGTTGCTACAGAGGCTAGTAAAAAAATGATTTGGTTACAGAGGTTTATGGAGGAATTGGGAAAGAAGAAGGAGAGTAACAGATTTTATTTTGACAGCAAAAGTGTCATTCATCTTGCAAAGAACCCAGCCTTAAATTCGAAGACTAAGCATATACAACTCATGTACCACTTCATATGATCCGCCTTGGAAGCTGGACATTTGAAGTTGGAAAAGATACATACTAGCCAGAATCCTACAGACATGTTAACAAAGGGAGTGACCAGGGATAAACTAAGTTCCTACTCAGTTTCAGTTGGTCTTCAAGCATGAAGGTGAAGATGAGAAATTTTCCAAGTCCAAGATGGATCATAGTCCAGCAGGTACAACAAGATGGATTTGTTGTGACCAGTCTCCCAGTGGGATATTGTTGGTTGTGGATCCTGATTATCTTCCTGATTCAGAGGTCTTTGTTTTCAGTCTTGTTTATACCCCATGAAGACTATACACCCTAGACGACTGTACACCCCTCCATGTGAGGGGTTGCAAGGGGGGATTTCCCCCCCTGCGGGGTCCGGGGGCCTCATCCCCCCAACTAGGAGGTCGGGAGCCAACATACCCCAGTGGGGGTTTAGGGGCAACGTCCCTCGAAGGAAAATTTTCCTTGTAAATGTATATTGTAATTTCATAGTAAATCTGGACCGTTCATTATAAGGTCACAGATCTAACGATTGAAGTTATGTTATGGTTTTTTGACCTAGAAAGCAACTCTCTTTTATGAGGGAATTGTATTGTGGTTGTGTATCATTGTGAATATTGTATTCTGAGAGAGGATATTGTGAGAGAAAGAAGAGGAAGTTATAGTGGGTGTGTTATAGGTTTATCCCTTCATTTTGTTAGATAATAAAAAGGAAGGACCTGGCAATTTCTCTGGTGGACATATCCCACACTGGGTGAACCAGGTATATATATGTCTCTACTGTATTGTGTAACTTATGTGTTTCATTTCCACATTTGTTTTATTTTATTGCTATGTGATCTTGTTTTTTGAACACAACCTCTTGACGTTTAATGATAATATGATAATGAGGTAACCTTAGAGGGGTTATCTCCTTCTCTATGGACCCATTTCAAGGATTTGTGTTTCTCTTACTTATATCCTTAAGGGATTTTTCTTATGTGTCATGAAGACACGATTTTCTCAGTTGCATATTCTA
Source organism: Picea glauca (assembly GCA_000966675.3). Classification (NCBI taxonomy): domain Eukaryota; kingdom Viridiplantae; phylum Streptophyta; class Pinopsida; order Pinales; family Pinaceae; genus Picea; species Picea glauca. The sequence goes on along the minus strand of JZKD02S1993874.1, from coordinate 244,943 downwards.
CTAGGTTTCTTGGATAAGATCAAGCCTTAACCCACCTTCTATATTATCATATGGGTTCCCCCTAACAACATTTCTAGATATGAGATGATATCTAGAGGTTGGCATACCTCCATGAATCTCTTCTAAGCCATACTTTTGACATGAAGACTCACTACTTACACTAGACCCAACCCCCAAAATTTATTTCTTTTCTAAGGACATATTTATATTTTTTTTCCTAGAGGGATATTCCCCTTTTATTTATAAACCCTTAATCCCATGACCAATTCTCCCTATCATCCCCACTAAAACCCTAACCAATTCAAAGGGATATGGCCAATTACTCTTAACCCCAAAATCAAATCTAGCTTCTTTGGATAAATGAGAAGAGTTTGATTGGATGAGATTGTGCTTACCAATTATTTCTTTTAAAGGAGCTCCATG